>AJWJ01000253.1:0-32856 GCA_000277445.1 Polysphondylium violaceum
CTTCTTAAATTAGATTAATATATTAAGGTTTTTATGTGATTCCTCATTGGTGTAGTCGGTAACACTCTAGTCTTTCACACTGGTACCTCGGGTTCGATTCCCGAATGGGGAGCTTTTAATAGAAAGATCATTTATCGGGCTAATATCAAAATTCTGTAAAAGGGTGTGAAATATAAAATAAACAATTATATGTAATGGATGGAAATCCTCACGTTAATCAATGCGCATTAATTGGCATGATTTTTAAAACATAAAAACTTTAAATTTATAAAAATAAACATCCATTCGTTTTTATTCACCGATAGTAAACATACACATATTATCATATTAGATATCTTGTAAGATAGGCAAACCTCCTCCATCTATAATACAATATATATGATCTACACCTTATAGATCATCCATATTTTATTAAATATACTAAGAAATTTGATGTTATAAATTATGTTATTGAATGATGAATTGTACTTTATTCTTAACAAAAAACCCAAGCTTTTATAGCTCTGGGGAAAACATGAAACTGTTCTCAGAGATCAATTAATTACTTATTTTGATTTACACACATATGTAAATCAAACGTTCAGACAATGTAAAAGGAGGACTTTCTTTTGGTTACCATGTGTACACTATAAAATAGTATCAATCACGGAAATGGTACATACTTTTTGAAAGGCTAATTTTAGACATGTTCGAATTCCGTGCACAATCGTTTTGCGCGCTGGAAAATGTCACTTTAAATGTGAAACGACACCTGTGTCTTACACAAGGTATATTTTTAATAAATTATGGACGATCATATATATTGTATTATAGATGGAGAGGTTTGCCTACTATCAAGATATCTGGATGAATAAAACTAATGAATGTTTATTTTTATAAATTTAAAGTTTTTATGTTTTGAAAATCATGCGCAATGATTAACGTGAGGATTTTAATCCATTACATATTGCACTACCGTTTTTGGAATAATAATTCAATTTAAATAAGAATTTCTTTTTTATTTTTTTAAATTGAATTTTCGTTTTATAAAACTGTTGGGAATTCAAAATTAATGTTCCATTTTTGCACAAAAAATATAAATACCACCGGTATTCTTCTTACCTAAAGGTTAATTGCTTTCCTTTTAGTCTTTAGATGGTTAAGGTTTAGGTTCAAATTCAACTTCATTTTCAAGTTCATAAACAGCTATTACATCCCATGGTGGATAAAGAACTATCGGGATAATTTATGGTCTTGAATTGTGACTAGATAGGAATTGATTATGAATGATTAGAGCAATGAAGAATAAAACTCAAGTGAGGCTATATATTCTGAACAACTTTTAATCTATGTGTGGTGTGAAAAACAAATGAAAAAATATAAAAAACAAACCTAGAAATTCATATTTTTTTTTAATTGATATACTAGTATTAAACATTCTGAGTCTTCATTAGATTTTATTTTGTGACATCCCTTTTATTATATATGAATAAGAACATGTTATAACATTTTAAAAATTCCTTTGTATACAATCATAAGTGAACAAAATGATCAATGCTTTGAAGTTCTTTTAAAAATTAGGTCAGAGATCTAGGAGATGATGAAGAAGCAGGAGAAGAAGAAAAAGTAGGAGAAACATTTGAAATATGATTATAAAAACTAAATTAACTTTAAATAATAATTAACATCAAAATAGATTTAATTGTATCTTTGTTTTAATTATTAGCACAATTTTATCTTATTTTATTTTGATGAAAATATAATTTTCATATATGGTAATTTTCTCTCACCAAAAAGGGAGTTTACATTTTTTAACACTGAATCAAAATGAATCAATCATATTACATTATTTAAAGAATCCAATCAATAGTTTAATATAGAAAGAGATCTAGAGAACACCATCATAGAGTGTTTGATATTGCCTATTATGAAAATTAAAAATGGTAAAATGGGGGTGATAACAATTCAAATTCGTTTATCTATAACACTGTTTTTTTTTTCTTGTGAGGTGTGTTGAAATAGGGGTGAAAACAGTAAGGAGGTGGAGGTTAGATGGATAGAAAATAAGGGATTGAAATAAATATTGCAATGATTATCAAGTTGATTTGGATACTGCTATGCTTTTTCTTTTTTTTTATTTTTTTTATTTTAATTTAATTTTTTTTTTGGTTAAAGGATGGCAAAGTATAAATCACAATTTTTGATTCCAATATTAATCAAATCAAACTGTCAATCTTAAGTATAATAAATAATAAAGAATGTTGATCAGTAAGTTGGATTGAAAAATCTCTTTTTAAAACAATTCTAACAAATAGTTTCTCCTTATATAACAAATAGATAATATTGGAAAGCTTGGTAAACCAATGGGCTCAATTTCACAAAGTAATATTTCTACCCTAACGATAAACCACCAAGGTGAAATGGGTGCCAACCAAAATACTTTTATCCAATTTATTTTACTTGGTCTTGCCGCTGCTGGTGCAGGAGCTATCTTTGGTGCTGGTTCCAAATACATTAAAAGAGAGTAAACTGAATGAATAAAACCGATTCACAATTATAATTTAATAAAATATAAAAATATACATGAATAAAATACATAGTTAAATATTTATTTACAATTTGATTTCTTTTTTTTTTTTTTTTTCTTTTAAATCACATTAATTAAGATTGGGAGTAATTTTTTGATCAGCGCTATTTTCATGTAATCTGCTAATGATTTGAGTGATGGTTGGTCTCTTTTTAGGGGTATGACTAAGACAGTCTTTTACCAAGGACGATAGGAAATGGGGTGTGGAGCTTGGCAATTTAGGTCTGAGTTTCTTTTCATAGACCACTCTAAATAGCTCAACGATGGTTTGAATCTCTGGAAAGGGTTCATCACCAGTGATCAATTCTACAAGGGTCATGCCATAACTGTAGACATCGGCGGCAGAGGTGTATGCCTCACCAGCCAAACATTCAGGCGATTCCCATTTAGGTGTACCGGCATTGGATGTCATATTAAACGAGTTTACAACTCGACTCAATCCAAAATCACCAACCTTGGAATTATCATTCATATCAACTAAAATATTGGATGCTTTAATGTCTCTATGAATCAAATCAATCGAGTGTAAATAACTTAATCCATAAGCAACCGATAACGCATGCTTGACAATTGTTTGAACTGGTAATGGCTTATTTTTTTTAATCACATCAAACAATGTACCTTTATGCATTAATTCCTATTTTTTATGATTGTTAGAGAGATATAATTTAATACTAATAAAATTAATAATATACATACAGTGACAATCATAAAAGTAGATTCAGTTGCTCTTGGGGTAATGCATGCACCTTCTAATTTTAATAAATTTGGATGATTGATTAAACCCATGATTGCAACTTCTTTAAGAAAATCTTCTAATCTAAATGAATAGGAACCTTCATTAAATATTTTAACGGCCACTTCTTTACCATTCCAAGTTGCTTTATTTACACGAGCCAAAGCACCAGCACCTAAAAATTCAGCAATCTTTAATTCACTTTCATCAATTTGAGTATGAGCAAACACTTGACCCAATTTACATAATTCTAAAATGGATGCCAATCCCCCTCTATTCTTTATCTCTGTTAAATTATTAACTATAATTATATATCTTTGTTAGTATTTAATATGTTGCCGCACACACACTATACATACAAGATGAAATTGATAAATTAATTAAAACTTGAGCAGCTTGAGCTTTAATAGAATCACATGGCTTGGTATCGGTATTATAAGGTCTTTCCATTAAATCTATCAACTTTTCAATTGGAAAAGTATCAACAAAATCTTTTTTCAACTTTGAATTTAAACCTTTATACAAACTAGCCAAAAACATACAAAACTGAGCGCCAAACGTTACACTTACACCATCGTATTGTTCTTTAAATGTTATTTCAAAAAATGTTTTAAATATTTCTTTAAATCTAATAAACAATTCATCTTTTTTTGAATCTAAATTGATTATTGTCGTTGTTAAATAAATTAATATACAAATTATATTATTATCAAAAAATATAACAATAATACATACAAAAAGCTAATAAAGGTGATATAGTTTTAAACACATCTGATCTAAAAAATTTAAATGGACATAATACAGCACTATGTAGTAATACATTGAATAAATTGATGATTTTTGATTTTTCCAAAGTTTTTAAACTTTCCAAAGACAATAAATTGGTTCTTAAATCCAAAAGACTCTGTGATAAAAATGCTACAAGTTGTTCATCACCAGATGATGCAATGGGAATAATTAAATGATAATTTCCACTTTTAATTTCCTCTGGTATTTTATCTATTTTAAAAATTGTTTTATTAATAAATATGATTCTATTGATAATAATAATAATACTTACTTAGAGGTGAAATAAAAGAAAATGGACCGGGACTAATATCAGAGGGTTCAAAAATATGAGATGTATTTATGGGTCCAATTTTTTGTAACTGAGGTAAATTACCATTACCATTACCACTATTGCTACCACTACCAAAACCTAAAGAATTTGAAAATGAAGTATAAATTGGAGAGGGTGGAGATTTCTTATTATTAAAAACAAAACCAACAAGATTACTCGTGATTAATGATGTTAGAGATTGAGTAGAATTTGATTTCTCTGGTGGGGAAGTACCCGAAACATTAACAGAGACTGCAGAGTTTGATGGTGGTGATGATAATCCTTGGTTTTCATGATTGCCACTGGCGCTGTTGCCATTGTTTGATGCATTGTTATTTTTGAGTAACCCAAACAACTCTGAAGAGTTGTTTATAAATGTTTGAATGGAATCCTTGATGACGTCATCCAATTTGATAAAGGATTTCTGTTGGTTAAAAGAGTAGAGCAAGTGTTCGGTGATTTTGAAAATGTGACGAACAAATTTAATGATACCGTCTTTGGGCACCGGTGAGCCAGACTGTTTCTTTTCATCGAGTAGTTTTTTAAATTGTTGAATAAATTGGGTGGCGTTGCGGAGACGTTTGATGATCAAGAGGATTTGATAGCTATACAAAATGGTACAGAGTTCCTGACAGGTAGAGTAGCTTTTGTCAAATAGATCAATGTCTTTTTGGAGCTCATTGACAAAGTTTCCAATTTGGTCGTCTTTGGATTTAAGATAGTCTTTGTAGAGACCAACAATGTTGTGTTTGTCGACCGAGCCCGAGTTGAGCTCGCGCAACGAATAGTAGTCTGCGTCTCTTGATAGAGCCTCCTTTATGAAATTGATCTTTTTCTCGACAATGTTTTTCATGTTTTCCAAGTTTTCTTGAATGCTTCGAAGATAAGAGACCGAGTCCTCCAACGATTGAGGGAACTGATAGGTGGATTTAAATAAATTAAACAGTACATTTATCGTTTGTGAATTGATTTGGGGATGTTCTTCGTCTGCTCCGTTGTTGTTGTTGTTGGCACTGCTTGATGGCTCCATCAGGGCAGAGAGTAAATCTGTTTTTGATTGTTGTTTAAATTGATGAATTGACTCAAACGCTTTGTGATAGTTTGGTGTTGGTTTGGATACGGTGACTGCTGTGGTGGTTTGGTTCGTACTATTTTTGCCATTGTCTTTGGACTCTAGTTTAGAGGATGTTGTTATTGATAGATTCGACTTGGATGATGGTTTGCCACTTGGTGCGTTTGTGGTTGATAATGGCGTGTTTTTGCCGCTTGGACTTGAAAATGGCTCAACGGGTACGACTTTTCCATTAGGCGATACTGGGGCCGATGTTGATACATTCTTTGGCGCTGCAACACCCAAACTGCTCATTGGTGGTGATAAACTGTCTGGTGATGTGGTGGTAGTTGTATTTGCCCTGCTCGGTTTTTCACCTGCTGCTGCTGGGGGTTTAAAGAAATAATTCTTGGCAATGGAAAATTGTTTGGACAGTAAGTGGGATTCAAGTGGCCTTGTTTTTTTAAAGATGGAAATGATTTGACAAATTTGTTGAATGAGGAATATGGGAGGTGTGCCGTCTGGCGATTGCTGCTGTTTGGGAAACTCTTTTAGCTTTGAAATTATATTGTGAATGTTTCTTTTCTGAATGTCTTCGTCTTCGTCGATATCCAAACACACAGGGAAGAGCTTATAGAGCTCTCTTTCTTCCGAGGTGGATGTGGTTGTTGTCGATGCGCCGAGATTGTCTTCCTCCATGATGGTGCTGTTGTTAAAGGCTGTGATGGGAGAACTGGGAACTGTGTTATTGTTCTTTATGATAGAGTTATCGGTGGTCAGGACCTTTGATATCAATCGATCCAATATATTTGACTGCATCATGAGGTTCGACAGTGGCACAAAGGTGGCCGAGTCAGTGTCGGGGATCACAATGAGGAAATTAGAGTTTGTGTTGGAGATGGAGAAGGATTTCAAGGGAATCTCCCACTTTGAGATAAAGAATATTAGGGGAACAAAAAACTTTTCCTCTGTCTCTAAACGGTTCTTTATGTAGCTGGCGGTGATTACGCCAAACGATTGCTTGACATTCTTTTTCTGTTGCAAGAGTAGTTGGTTTCGTTGTTGCATCTGCTGATTAAAAGAGTTGGTGAGGGATGGTTGTTGCGATTGTTGCGAGAATGAGGGCTGGGTGTAGGAGTGTTGGAGGAGTGAGGGGGTGGTAACCGAGCTTGACAGTACTTTGGTTTCGTTCATTGTCAAATTGTCCAACAGGGTGCTTGTGCCCCCGCCTGGTGACGACGGTGTTGTTGATGTGCCGTTGCTGTTTAATTGTGATATCGATAAATTGGTCGATCCTGTGGTGGGCATTGATAGAAAAGGCTTGGAAGAAGGGAAATCTTCGTCTGTGCCAATAACTCTTTTCCAGTCTTCTATCATCTCTTTGAGAATCTCTTTTGAATCTGAAAAAGAAGAGACCAGACTCTCTTCTGTCAGTGGCAAGAGTATATTGTTTCTATTTACATATCGAATCACCAGACCGCATCTCCAAAAATCTTGATGACTTGAGTTATCCTTTTTGAAATGAAATGTCCCCAATCCATTTGCTTTGCTAGCCTGCCATTTGCCAGAATAATAGTCGTGTGACGACAGGTATTGATCATCTTGTTGCAATACAACCTTATTCTCTAATTGATTAAATGTATTTTCAATCCTTACCAATGCATCTTTTGAACTTGATAAACTACTATTATTGGTCGATGAAAAACTTTGTCTATGATGTTGTTGTTGCTGTTGTTGATGATATTTAACATCTCGAAAAGATGTTGATGTTGACAAGTTATTATTTTGTTGCAGTTGTGGTTGTGGTTGTTTTACTTCATCATTTGCAAAACCATCGCTCATGACCAAAGTACCCTCACCTTCTCTTTTATCATCTTTCCATTGTCCTGTATATATAGAGTTTGAGAAAATAAAGGTACCTTTACCATCCTTGTGTTTTTTTTCATTCAAAGGTCCATAATATAGCCCATAATGTGAGTGTACCTAATTATAGCAGTGTATTGTATTATCAATTAGTACCTAAACAAGCAACCATAAATTCCCCACCGCACATGAGACAACATACCATCATAGGAAGTGAATTTAAATCACTAGTATTATTTCTATTGATACTCATAGCCAATGGTTGCATATTGTTACTAGTTTGTTGTTGTTGTTGTTGCAGTGTTTGGTTCTGTTGTAGACTATTAATTTGTTGTTGATGTTGTTGTAATTGATCATTATCATTTTTAATGATTACGTCATAGTTATAACTCTGAGGTCTAATAACCTCAAAGTTTGACATCATCTCTATAGAATTAAGTTTTCTATATTATTATTATTACTATTACTATCTCTCTATCTGTGTGTGTGTGTCTATGTTGCTCGTGACTAGAAATATTACAAAATTATCAAAAATAATAGGGATGCTGAAATGTGTGTGAATTTTTTTGTGAGGAATATGATGTGTGTGTGTGTGTGTGTTTGTGGGTGTTTCAAAACTGGGGTGATCAATAAATAACCAAGTGTGATGTTATTGATTTGGAGTGTGGTTTATATATAGCTATATTAAAGAGAGCACTACTAATATATCAATTGAATTTTGATTTATTTTTATTTTTTTTATTTTTTTTTTTTTTTTATTTTGGATATTGGCATCCAAATTATCAGAAAATCGGAGTTTTATGGCAAGGTCTATAGAATTAGGCATATAGCAGCTTGCAAGATTAGATTATGAGCATTGAAATAACAATAACAATCGTACCCTCTACTCTATAAGTATTGTATTTCTAATTTTGTTCTTGATAAACAACAACAAAAAAAGTATCGATTGATTGAGAACTGTACTGTATATATATGTACATATAAATAAACACCCCATATCGCTAATCTGAGAAACACACCATTGGATTGTGTGAATTGGGGGGTACCCTCCCTACCCACGCCATTTTTAAAATAATATTTTTTTAAAAATTTTTTCAAAAGGTTATTTTTGTATCAAACAGATAATATCACACACACTCACTCATATTTTTCATCACACGCACACACTCTCATCACACACACTCATTCATATTTCAATATTCTTTCTTCATCTTGTTCTCTTTTGTACATATTTTAATCAAGAGATTTGTAATAGTAGGAGTCAGAATAGTAATAATAGTACTACACTACACATTTGACACATTCATCACCCTAGGGAATACAATTGTCGCACAGTAATATAATTAATACCTCTGAAACAAACACATACACAATAGTTGAGAAACAGCATCATCATCATCATCATCATTCATTCCATTCTCTATTTATTTATTTATTTGTAATATAGCCCATATATATTTTGTAATAGTAATTAATATAAAGCCTCTCTTCATTTGGTTTGTGTAAAATACAACAACATGTCTGTTTTTACATTTGGACTTGGAGTCAACGGAGCGTTGGGTCTCGGAGATCTAGAATCAAATGAAAGACCTCAAAAAGTAAACTTTTTCTCTGAAATCAATAAAAGAGTTAAAAAAGTAGCCTGTGGTTCATATCATACAGTATTTGTTACAGGTGGGTAGTAGTTGGTTAGGCTGAATAACAATGGCTGGTACTAACAATAATAATAATAAATAGATGATGATGAATTATATATTTCAGGTTTAGCTAGAGATCCAAAACAAGGTACAACATTATTTTTAGGATTAGACAATAGTAGTAATAATAACAATGGTAGATTAGAATCATCGAAATCAAACTCATCATCACAACTTCGAGATAAAATTCCATCGAGTGAAAGAATACCCCATACACTTTCAACGAGAAATCTATTGGAGAATGCACCAGATAGCCCTATAGGCAGCAGGAATAGTGGTAATTTAAGAAAAGATCATGATGACAGTAAAGAGGAGGAACATGTCGATGAAAATGAGACCAACATCACCTTTCAAAGCAGTTGCTCGCCACTCACAGCATCACAGTTTGAGGTTGTTCCTCCCACGCTCTGTGAACCACCCAAATCCACGCCAGTCAAGATACCCACTGCGTTTTTGGATCACTCGCCTTCGAGTATCATCAAGTTAGTTTCGTTGGGAAACTATCACATTGTGTTGTTAACAGAGGGCGGCAATGTGTGGAGTTGGGGAAGCAACTCGAACGGTCAGTTGGGATACCCCTTGGAAGCAAGTCAATGCAATACTCCTCGAATGGTCGAGTTAAAGTGCGTCAAGACCATCGCGACAGGCGTCAAGCACACGGCCGCTGTAACAGAGTGGGGCGAGTTGTATATGTGGGGCATCAACTCGTCTGGCGAGCTGGGTCTTGGTGATACAGCCGATCGAAAGGTGCCCACCCGTGTCAACAAACTCAAAAACGAAGCTGTCTCGATCATCGCATGCTCAAGCACTCACTCGGCCTGCTACACAGAGTCGGGCAAAATGTATCTGTGGGGCCAAATTAGCGAAGAGGCAGGAAAGATACAAACCATACCTACCAACCTCCCCATCCACTCGTACCTCGACAGAGAGCTCGAGGGAGGCAGCAGCTATGGTGGTGGTGGCAAGATCAAGCAGATTGTGTGTGGCGAGTGGCTGGTGGCCGTGCTCACACAAATGGGCGAGGTGTTTATGTGGAAGGTGGGCGGCAAACCTACACCTCTTCGTCACGTACTTGATACCCACAGCGTTCGCTCCATTGCTATGGGCAATTTTCATTTAATTTGCGTCACAGACAGCGGTGAAGTCATCACATGTGGTCGTAACAGATCTGGTCAATTGGGCCGTGACGTAGGCTCAGAGGGTGGCGGAAGTATTCCAGGCATTGTCAAAGAGCTTTCTTTTGAGGGCAAAGGACTCAACCAAGACGAGTTTGTCTTGTCTATCCACGCAGGCGAATATCACTCTGTGGCATTAGTCGAAAACACACCAAAAACCAAACTGGCGCTCTCGCTCGTCAGAATGCAGAGAAACTATCTTCGTCAACTCAATATTCTTTTCAACGTCTACTACAAGAATCTCATGGCCTTTGCAAGTCCCTACGACCCAGCTCTCTTGCAAGTGATTAGCGGTGCCGTCTCTCTACCCACCAAAAACCCCTCATCACTCACCTCTTCTTCATCGTCGTCATCCCTATCAGACTTGGCAGGCAGCAATTTAGCCACATCGCCCTCCAAAGGCGACGGACATGTGCCCATCTCGGCCAGTTCGTCCACATCGTCACCAGGCCTCTTGGGAGGAACCAACGGCACTTTGAAAAACAGATCATACAGCATTCTTACCATTAGAAATATATTTGGCATCTCTGCCCCCACCCGAGACATGCTCAACGAAGACTATGTCGTCACGGAAGACGACATCAAAGAGATTTTCTCAGACATTGAGTCACTGGTCAAGCTTACTGAAAACTTTTTGGCCCGCCTCGACTCGAGAATGGAGTATTGGGACGCTGAAAGAAAGTTTTTGGGTGACTTGTTTCTCGAGGAAAACATTCTCGGGGGCTACCGTGTCTACATCCCCTTTAGCGACGCCTACAACACCTCATGCATGACGCTCTTTAACACCAAGAGAAAGAGCGAAAAGTTTACCAATATCATCAAGGAATGCGAAAAGAAGTCCAAGATCTTTGGCATTAAATTAGACCACGAGTTTGTCAAGGACCAAGACCTCAAGGGCCTCTTGCTCGCCCCTCTCCAAAACATCCCCAGAATCTACATTATGCTCAAAGAGCTAAGCATCAAAACCCTCCCCAACCACAAAGACCTCGACCTCTTGACCCAGGCCTCGGTCAAATTCCAAGTGTTGCTCGAGCGTATGAACCAAAACTTCCAGTTTGTCGACGCTGTCGAAATATTAAATTGCTCGAGCAATGAGTATGGCAATCCACAAATTATGGGTGGTTCTTTGGACCAACTCGTAGACAAACTCACACATCACAACATCTCTGATCCCTATTTCCGTGATGTGTTCCTCTTGACATTCCGTGCATTCACCAATCCCCTTCAACTATTTGATCTCCTCTTGCCCATCTTTAAACGTGATCCCAGAAATACTCGTGTGATCAATGTTATCACCTCGTGGGTTGTTCACCACTACTATGACTTTGAATCAGACTATCTCTGTGATCAATCCGACATTAGTCATCAACCAAGCCAACTTCGTTTTAAATTGGAGCAATTTATCGATACCTCTGTAGTAGAGAATCAACAAATCACTCAAATCAAACTCCAATATCTTGCTCAAAAGAAAAGATTTGCTGCTTCCCTTGCCAACAAAACTCCATCAACAGCAACAACTGACACTGCTGTTTCATCACCACCAACACCAACACCCGCCACTACCCCAACCGCCAATTTTAGTATACTAGACTACCAACCAATCGAAGTGGCCCATGTTCTTACAACACTCTGTCACCAATCATTTGCTGCCATCGATAAACGTGAATTTCTTCAACAACGTTGGACCAAAAACAAGGCACCCAACATTCAAGCACTCACTGAACAATTTAACCGTTTCTCTCAGGTATGCATCACCGAGATACTCAAGACCAAAAACTCTAAACATAGATCCACCGTCATTGCTCACTTTATCAGCATCGCATACAGCTGCTTTGAACTAAACAATATCGCCGGTGTGGCCACCATTATCTATGGTCTCAACTCGGCCCCCATCTCGCGTCTAAAAAAATCTTGGTCCAAATTGACCAAAGAATCGACACAGGCATTTGAGTATCTCGACAAGATTGTCACTCCACTCAAAAACTATATCTCTTTGCGTCATCTCATGACCACCATCCAACCTCCCTGCGTACCATTTTTGGGCATCCATCTCAAAGATCTCACCTTTATCGAAGAAGGCAATCCATCCATCATCGGTGGCCTAATCAATTTTTACAAACAACGAAAGATCTATGAAGTCATCTTCCAAATCTCTCAATACCAACAATTGGCCTACTCTAATCTCTCGAAAAACCCCGCCATCTTGGACTTTTATTTGCATTCCAATGTTTTGGATGATAAACAGGCTCAAAAAATTTCCTCTGAATCCGAATAAATAATAAATAATATATAATGAAATAAATAAAATAAATAATTCATCATAATTATATAATTATAATTAAACCACCAAAACTAAAAGAGGGTAAGGAAGAATTAGCATCTTTTTGATGATATTGTAATTGTGTTTCTTCCTCCCGTCCAAAAAAAGTATTCATGATTTTAAAGAAAACGCCTTCCCCAAAATAATAGAAAAAAAAAAATTCTCTTTCGTTTTTTTTTCTTTCGTTTTTTCATTTACAAATAAATTTTTTATATCAATAGAATCAAAAATGGTAGGACCAAATAAAAAAAAGGCAAATAATAATAACAACAAGGTTGAGAAGAAAGCTTTACATCCTTTATCAAGGAAAGCACAAAAATTGACACAAAGTGGTATTAGAGATGTTAAAAAACAAACACAAAAGGTAAACAAAGAAAAAGAATTGAAACCTTTAAGTATGTAAAACTGATGAATACTATACGACTACAAATAAAGTCAAATGAATATTAATAACATTACAACTCTTAACAGAGAAAAAGTTGGATTGGTTTAGAGAGAAATGTGCAGATAAAAAAGTTTTTAGTGAACAAGATATGTCAGACCTTGTTCAAGAGTATTTAAAACTTTTAGAACCAAAAGATTTAGACAAGGCTGCTAAAAGTAGTTCTGCTGATTTTGTGAGAAATGCTTATCTTAAAGAAGTTGAGTCATTTAATACTACTGGTTATCGTATGTTTACATAAATTTAATATAATATCAGTCAAACAAAGAATACTAATTTAATAATAATAATAATAATAGTTGCACCAGATTTAACATCAGGTCCAAATGTTAGGGCATTAATTGATTGGGATGGTGAAATGAAATATGCAGATTCAGTTAAATTAAAGAAATTCAAATTTATTCAACCAACTACCACCGAATCAAAAATGGAATAAAAACAATTCTTTGTAAATAACAATTTTTATTCAGATGGAATTAATTTATTTTTTGCTACAGTACAAACAATCTACAGTAGCAAAGAGTCGAAATTCATATTTACTATTAGTGGCGAAATAATAGTAAATATGATTATTTGAGATAGATAGAGATAATTATTAATAGCTGAGAATTTTTTTGGAATTTTATCAAAAAAAAATCTTAAAGAAAAAAACATCAAGCACAACAAACCCATCAGTGCATGGGACAAGTTTCAAAACTCCTCTTAAATAGAGTTTGTATGACTAGAGTTGATGGGGCGAGCGTGTTTTTATAGTGCATAAATGTTAATGCCATTCTTCGAATAATGCTAACAATTAAACAAATGTGTACAAATCGGAAAATGCCGGGGGACGCGAGTTGATGTCAGTTATCTGAACATCGAATAAATGGTTTCAAGGTTGGCATTCGAATGAGTGCTAGCTTTAAACAAAAAAACTTCCTGAATGGTTTCAATTAGAAATCATTCACAAACTCAACCTCCGGCATGACGCAATCACAAAAAAACACAACACTCCACCCCCTTTTGTTCCATTCTTATTTGTTGAAACAAAGTCAAGGTTTCTACGGTGCCAAAAGACGGCAACCTTGCAGGATATGTTTTCACCCTAGATCTGGTCAGTATCTACGTAGATAATAGATACTAACAAGATCAAATAAAGTACATATTCTCTTGTCGTAAGAGAATAAAGATATCATGAGCATGATATCTAGTGAGTATTTGATGGTACGAAAAAATACAAGTTTAAATAAATTTTATTTAACAATTTCTTCAGTCTCAACGATTTTCATAAATACTTCTTCAAGAGAAGATTGAGAAATACCCCAATCCTTGATACCAATTTGTTCTTTTTGAGCAAACAAGTCAAATAATCTACTAATGTCGGCAGTTTTTGGAACTAAGAATGAAATCTCTTCATCGTTAATAGACTCTTGCAATTGAGCTTCGGGAACGGTTGCTGTGATGGTTTTGATAATATAGTCATTGTTTTGAGTGTTAAAGGACGAGATATCAATTCTAAAACCACTACCAAATTTAGTTTTCAAATGAATTGGTGAACCGACACATTGTAATCTACCAGAGGCTACGATTGCAATTTTAGAGCAAAGGGTATCGGCCTCTTCCATGTTGTGTGTGGTGATTAAAATGGTTTTATCGTGTTTGACAGATTCGATAATATCCCAAATGGATCTTCTAGTCTCGGGATCAAGGCCAGAGGTTGGTTCATCGAGTAAAATTAATTTGTTGTCACCAATCAAAGAAATGGCAATGGATACTCTTCTCTTTTGGCCACCAGAGAGTTCTCTAACCAATTTGCCACTGTGTTCGAGTAATTTAACTTTGGAAAGAATATCAATTACGTGTGCCTTTCTATCTATACCAGAGTGACCGAGTTTGAGATCGATATAAAACTCTAAATGTTCAGTGATTGATAAATCTTCGAAAAGGATATCATGTTGAGAGCAGAAATTAATGATAGAGTAGACTTTGTCCATTTGGTCTGTTATTCTGTAGCCACCAATGTAAGCCTCACCAGAGGTTGGTGTGTACATACCACAGAGTAAATGAATAAATGTGGATTTACCAGCACCATTGGGACCCAATAGACCCAAGATTTCACCTTTTTTACCCAATAAACAGAAATTAACCAAAGCTTCTTTGGTGAGACCATCTCTATTGTAAATCTTTTTCAAGTTTACAGCTCTTAGAATATATTCATCACTATCGACTTGAGCAATACTTCTTTCAACTTTACAATCGGAATCTTCTTTTTCATCGAGATTAATAGTAACAAATCCAGAATCTGGTGATGATAGTAATGGAGTCTTTTCAGTTCCTTTTTTCCCATCTTTAGAGGAGGAAGATGAAAAATATTCTTTTAATTGGATAAATGGATATAAAATTGGATAGGAATAACCATGTTCTTTTGGAAGTACGTTATTTAAATAAATACCCAAAATCATGAAACCAATGGCTTCGATAATCAATGCCAAAATAACTTGTGAAAATTGAGAAATTCCAGGTCCATTTAATAGATAACCATATTGGCTGACTTGATCAGTTTGCACGACAGCCAAGATAAAGAGACCGTGTTCAAAGGCAAAGGGTGGGAAAATCAAATAGGCAAAGGATTGCAATTCGGCGTTATAGGTAAACAAATCAATATTTCCGGCCATACTAGGGAGAATTAACATGGCAATGTAGGAAATGATTACTGCTGGTTTGGGGTTCCAGAAAAATGCAGAGAAAAAGAATGCAAATGAAATCAATGCAAAACCAAATACTAAAAACAATACAAAAAGGTAACCAAAGCCCGCTCTAAACATTGGCACTCCACCGGCGACACCAATTAACAAAATTAAAAACATCACGATGCCATAGAGACAAAAGAAAAAGGTGGCATTGGCAGCAACATAAAGCCATGGTTTTAAGCCCATTAAATTCATAAGAGTGGTATGCTTTTCGTGTTTTTCAGAAACAAGGTTATGGACAAACACAGCAAAGATAAAGCAAATACCAGTGGGTAATAGATATACAGTGATAAAATAGGTTGGCACAGTAATATTAAAGTTTGATGAGGGCATATTGAAATAGGCCATTGTGGCATCATAATGATAAGTTTGATTTGTGTGGACTTTGAGATATGCGTTATTTATAAAGTTCATGAGCAACCATCCATAACTGCCTTCATTGTTCAAAAATCCGGATCGATAGAGACTTGAATAGCTAAAAGCCGAGATAAAATTCTCTAATGTATAGTCAAGATTGGTTGCTGTATAATCATTGAAATAGACACCTTGATAGTCTGGGATGTTTTCTGGTTGATAATACCAAGATTCATTTAGGTCTTTTCCATTGTTTTCTTGAAAGAAGCTGACGATATTATTCTCTACAGCTTTGGGGTTTGGATAAAACTCATATATTGGGAGAGAATAGTTTATTGTATTCGTTCCTATGTATGATCCGTTTTCTGCATAGGTGTTATATGGATAAGAGTAGAGTAGTTGTGGAAGAAAAGATAGTAGCCCAGAATTATTATCACCAACTGGAAGAGAACCATCGGTTGTTGGAGGAACTACTACACCGTATTTTGCTGGTATATTATTAGTATAGGTGGTAGAGTAATTTCTAGACCAATAAATAAATGGTTGATAAACATAATTTCCATTATTTTCTCTTGCTTGTTCGTTTTGAGCCCTCTCAAAACTTAATGTGAGTTGATATAAAATAACAATCACAAGAATGATTAAAACTGGAAAAATAGCTTGGAATACATTTGTTTTGATTTGTCTAGATTGTAAAATAAAGTTTTTTTTAATCTTTTGGAAATGAAATAGGTTAGTTGTTTGTTTTAGCACCATCACTCGTAAATTCTCAAGTATAGAACTTGTTGTACATACAATAGATATAAATTGATTAAATTTTTGACCAATCATTTTATCACAAGTAAGTAACTCACACTCTCTTGACAAAGAGGGTGACACACAAGTATAAAAGACCTAGAATAAATACTTGAATTAAATGTGATTGATCTATCCAACTATTGTTAAATAATAAAATAGAACCAGCACTCCGCGTTTTCTATTTAATTCTTTTTTATTTTTTAAAGATTTTTATAGATTTTTATAAATATTTTTCTTGATTTTCGAGAATTTTACCAGCTTTAATGCCAAAATAAACCTCAGCCCTTTAAAACTCTCTCTTGACCACTCAAGAATAATTTATCTATAAAAAGATAGGATAATATTCCTTAGTTTCCAAAACATTATAAAGTTCTTTTACTTTTATCTAGTGTCCTATTTCTTCAGGATTGGTAGCATTCTTATAAAAGAATATTCATCCCATCGATAGAGTTTTCTTTTTTATTTTATATCAAGTGCGTCGTTAACACCACACACAAACACAAAATAAAAAAACCCATATAACTACTCTGTTCACTCTCAAAGTGTTTGTTTGTAGACTAGTAGTAAAGAATGAATAATAGCCCAGAAAGAGCATCTGCTCTACAGCAGTTTTCTGCCCTGATGTATAAACAATTCTTGTTATTTGTAAGTACTTGATATTCTCATTTATTATCTTTTGCCCCACTTGGTCCTTGGAAAAAAAATATACTAATAATGGAAATAATGATCACAATAGAGAAAAAATAAAGTTGTAACACTATTTAGACTCCTTACACCGATTGTTGTTATGTCTATCTATGCCATCACATATAGTTCTATCAATAACTCTTCAAATAATAAGTTCTATTCAGATCAAAGTTATCCAACCAACTTTGCAGACCAAATTAAATGTTGTGATCATGTGGTTGGTTACTCATACAACAACGATCCATCCATTCCAGATATTATGCCATTGTTGGCAAAAACACTTGACATGGATATCTCAAACTTTGTACCTGTTCCCCAATTCTATATGACAAACCAAACTGGTCTCGCATCAGATAGTGCATTCAATAGAACTATTCCAAATTTTTTTGCTACAGTTTTTATCAACCGTGTCAATAGCACTCAACTAGGATATAATTTGTATTATAACTACACTACACCAAGCAACCCCATGTTGATTGCACAATCTCTTGCAAGTTATAATAACCCAGTCGTTGAAAGCTATGCAGGTGCAATCCAAATTGCCGTTGAGAAAGCCCTTATCAACACACTTGCACAAAACCCAGATCTCCAATTAACAGTCCGTAAAAGAGCCGCCCCATCTGCGCTCAACTCCAACAACTTCAACAAAACGATTAGTTTAATGCTCCTCCAACCATTTGCTGCACTCTTTATTTATTTTTCTCTTACTTTTCCAACTATTATGTTTTTAAATATGCGTGCTGAAGAGAGCCAAAGAAAGATCAGAGCCTATCTCAAGACTTTTGGTGTGTATGATGAAATATACCTTGCATCGTGGTTACTCGATGGCATGATTGGTGGATTTTATAGTTGTGTAGTTTTATTGATTTTTGGCTATGCCTGTCCAGGTTTTGACTTTTTCACCAAAACAACTCCATCCATTTTATTTGTTGTCTTTATGACCTATTCATTTGCAATGAATTGTCTTTGTCTCTTGTTGGGTAGTTTATTAAGTACCACTAAAGGTGCTGTAATTATCTCTGTCGTCATTTTTACTCTTGGTTTATTTACCTCGATTGCAACCTGTTTTATCGGTAATCTCATTTATAACGTATATGGCAACAAGTATGCCCCTATTGGCGCAATAATCAGTATTTTACCATTTTTAAAGTAAGTATTGGTATATTTAAATCAAAATTCAATATATATTAATACCCTCTATTCAATTTCACTATATAGTATAAATAAAATTTTAACAGATATTGCAACTGGTGCCACTCCAAGCTTTCTCAATAACCCAAATATTAATTCAGATAGTAGTAGCTCAGGTGAACCTGCTCCAAATATTCTTTATGATTGGGGTAATTTTACCTCAACCCCAATCTATGATGAGCCACTCGTCAAAGGAGCCAGTCCAATTTCTGGTTTTGCTAGTTTGAATATATTATTTGCTCTTGCTCTTTTATTTCTTTTCTTGGCTTGGTATTTGGACAAAGTTCTTGCAGGTCCATTTGGCGGTAGCAAGAGATTTGATTTCTTATTCACTAGCGACTACTGGACACCCAGACATATTCCTTTCTCTAGTGTTGACCAACACACTCTCAGAGGAAATATAAATTCCAATGATCCAGATATCGCTCAAGAAAGCCAAAATGTAACACTTGAAAACATGAGCAAATATGCTCTGATTATTAGAAACTTGGATAAAGAGTTTGATGGAAAATATGCGGTAAACAATCTATCGTTGGCCGCAGAGAATGGAAAGATTATTGCTTTGTTAGGTCACAACGGAGCAGGTAAAACTACAACAATCAACATCCTTACCAATCAAACAAATCCAACCAGTGGTACTGCTTTAATTTATGGCTATGATTGTGTGAATCAAGCCTCATCCATCCACACACTCATTGGTTACACTCCCCAATTTGATGTCAACTGGCCAAACTTTACCGCTCGTGAACATCTTAAAATCATGTCATCCATCAAAGAGAAAAGAGTCAATCTAGAACAAGACATTAACAACATTCTCAAACAAATCCGTTTGACCTCTGTTGCAGACAACATTGTCGGCTCTTACAGTGGTGGTATGCAACGTCGTTTATCCTGTGGTTTGGCATTGATTGGTAATCCAAAGATCATCATTCTCGATGAACCAACCACCGGTGTAGATCCAGCCAACAGATTGTATTTATGGCGTTTGATAAAGAGCATGAAAAAAGACAGATTGGTCCTCCTAACCACCCATTCTATGGAAGAGGCCGATGCCTTGAGTGACAAGATCGCCATTATGTCTGAAGGTCGTTTGGCAGCCGTTGGTACACCAACTCACTTGAAATCTAGATTCAGCTCCGGGTTCAAACTCCACATCATCAGCAGTCAACCCGACCAAGCCGTTAATGTTGTTAGACATTACCTTCCAACCGCCATTTTCGACAAAAGCACCTCCAACACTCTTGTATTCACAATCCAAGACATTGGCAATCTCTCCAACTTTCTCAAATATCTCGCTCAAGACGCCACCGCCCAGTCATTTATCAGCGATTGGCAGATTCAAGGCACCACCATTGAAGACGTTTTCCTCAAAGTTGCTCACGATCAAAAGAAACATAACTAATTGTTATATATACATCATCCCTTATTTAAATAAATTAAATTGACAAATCCTATACAATCATTCAATCTTGGCCTTTGACATGTCCATGAGTTGAGTTTTTGATGTGTGAATTTTTTTTTTTTTTTTTAAGTATTAATATAGTAAAATTTGTGTGGAAAATCGAGATATATAGATATATAGATATCAATGTATGCTCAGGCATTAGACAACAGCAATGAGTACTTGGCGGAATGATATGTTTGCTGCTGTTCAGGGCGGAAAGATATCCATGAGTACCGTCAAAGAACTGGCAGACCGAGTAGTACAAGATGTATTGCACAAGCCTTCACATATAAAATACTATGTTGGATATCTAAATGAAATAACAAGAAGTTGTAAAAGCAATCAAAATATATCTGTACTCTATATTATAGATGCAATCATTAGAGCAGTACATAAAATAATAGATTCAATAGCTATGAAGCAACAACATAAATCATCATCGTCATCATCTCATACAAAAGGATCTATTTCACCAACTTTGGCATCACCCTCTTCATCCCCTTTACTTGAGTCCTCCCCATCTTCACCAACAACAGGATCTTCTTCCTCTTCTTCCTCTTCTTCCTCACCATCTTCCTCAACCCCCTCGTCACCAATTAAGAAACCTATAAATGATCATAATCATAAACACCATCATCATCGTCAAGAAAACAATCACTCATCCACCAACGATATGTATGCATCATATAGTATCAAGTGATTTATAATCTTTTTCATTCAGGATACTAATTATAATATTACAACCTACAAGACTTCAAATCTTTTATAATCCTTTACAAAGTGTTTTAGAGAATAATGAAAAGAAAATATTAGAAACAACACCAGAAGATCACTGTGTATGTGTATTTAGTTTAACTCGTGAAATCATAAAGTACTGACGATATTCTATCCAACCCTACAGAAAAAGTTAATCAAGTTACTAAATGTTTGGATTGTTCGAAATGATTTCGATATATTGTTAATTAAAAGATGGACAAATAGAATAGTAGATGATCTAAACATCAACATTGACGATGTGTTGACGGGAAAAGAAGACAAATCGTCATCGTCGATGACGACAACCACCATTACGACCACGACAACCTCTAGCATGCAAAACGATAAAAAAAGGAAAATAGGCGACCATCATAACTTTGACATCAACTCTGTCTTGGATCCCAACTACAAGCACCACAAAGGATCACTGGCGTCATCCAGCGACCACCTGGCCACGACAATGGTGCCAGCATCACTGCTTGTCAACCACAGCAATCAATTTGAAATTCTCCCCAATGAAATGGTGTATACCATTATCTCATATCTCGACTTTCTCGATTTGATCAGAGTCTCATTTGTCTCTCGCTCATTTTACAATTTTGTCTTCTCGCACGTGTGGAAAAAACTGTCGTTTGAGAACCAAGTGATCTCTTCTTTTCATCTGCGAAAGATTGTGCACACGTTTTCATATGTCACTCACATCAATCTCGCCTTTTGTCTGTATGTTGACAACGAAGCCATTCTCACTCTCTCGAAATACTGCCATCAATTGGAAACAATCATTCTCTCTGGTTGCAAAATCGATCAAGATCCACTGGTTGAACTCGTTAGTCAGAGTCCTTTTCTCAAATATTTAAATATCTCTCAAAATCCCTCTTCCTTTTCTTCAAAAACTTTATTTAGACACTTATTTAAAAGAATTTATCTAAGGAAACTTAATATCTCGTATGTGTATATCTTGTACTATTAACATTTTTAAAATTACTAATTACGACCATTATATTATAGATGCTGTCACTCTTTAATATTTTTATTATTACAAGCGAAAAAGATACCAAAATCTTTAAAATCTATCAATATTGATTGCTATTGTGGTCACTTTAACTCAAATCTATTTCAATACAAGTTTGGTTTAGAAACATTTTTAGAAAAACACAAATCAACTGTTAAAAAGATGAGAATCATTGAAAAAATAGATATCATATCCAGTGTGACCCTGATTGATACCAATATATGGAAAAAGACATTAATAGGGGATGAATTATTTACCAAAAACTTAATTCTCACTGAAAAACATTCAAGTATAAATGAAAGATGTTTATTAGGCCAAACACCATTACATGTACGTATTATTATAAAGAAACTAAATTTACATCCACCAACTCATTCTTATTACCAACAGGTTGCATCATCAAATGGAAAAATATCATTGATTGATATATTATTGGAAGGTGGAGCCAATTATAAAATACTGGATCTCTATGGACAATCACCATTAATGGTATCAAAAACTATATTTATAGCACAAAAACTATTGGAAAAAGGTGTAAGAGCAATCACCGAATTTGAAAAATCATTTTCCAATGTGATACCCATTATTGTGAAATACTTTAATTTTCTAAGACCTGTACATATGTTGAACAAAAGCACCGAATATCACCCAACCGAAGCAATTCCACAGGACCCACTCGAAGAAGAACTCCTGATCCTCTTGGAATATGTCTCTAAAGTCTATAAACTATCTCGTATCTCTTCTCCTGAAATATTTCAACAATCTCAAATCATCTTATCACTATTATTAAAGAATATGGATTTTTTTAAGTTGTATGTATATGTTTAGGGACATATTATAATATGCCATTCATTATCACTAATCCGATCAATTTTACAGATTTTTACAAAATTCTAAAAATAACCATACGAAAATGTACTTGTTGTCAAATTCATTGCGAAATGATACTTTTTTCGAAGAGATGGTTATGCCCTATTTAACAAAAACACAACAAAAGAGAGTATTACTCAGTTTACTTGAACGATAGCTTTCATTCCACTCTCATTGTAAATATGTATAATAAAATATCACACACATTGCACCATATGAAAAACACTGGACCAGTCCGCAACGGTAAAAAAAAAAAATTGCAATGTAAAAAACCAATTTTTACGTTGTTTTTACACGATCCCTCGTATTTTTGATTTTTTTCAAATTCTTTTTGGGGATTTTTTTTGATGAATTTTTTTTTTTTCTGTGCTGTGGCAAAAAAAGCAAGGATTTTTTTTTTTTTCACCTTTTAGTCAGGAACACAGCGTATAGAGTAAGTGACCTCATGCATGTGAGAATATATCACATATCTCACTTTTTTGTATGATGCATTTAAAGATTTGATAATGAAATGAAAATGATAATGATTATATAAACAACAACCACAACAACAATACACATCACATGTCACACAGAATATTGGTTGAATATAAAAAATTAGTTGAAAGAAATATGATACATCAATTAATAGGGAAGATGACAAACAAATAATTTAGATTATGAAATCAATTAGTTTGTAGTGATGCACTAGGCAAAGAATTAGACAATTGTGATCATATATTTATCAATAGCTTAGCAGACCCTATTTTTTTTATTTATTTTTTTTACGTTTTTTTTTTTTTTTGTTGGCCTCACGCCTCGTTTTTTTTTTTTATTTTTTTTTTTTACCTACACCTTCAACCAATCAATCATATCATTAAAAGGTTATATCATTATCATTTTCAGAAATCTATCCTTTCTTTAGATGTACAACAAAAAAAAAAAGAAAAAAGAAAAAGAAAATAATCTCTAACATAAATATATTTTAAAATTTAACAGAAGATGTCTCAAGATCTCATTTGGAGCATTATCAAGAAGAACAACGCCTTCCGTATGGAAAGAGCCGGTGTTGTCTTTTCCTCTGAACCAGGAAATTTAAGAAACATGAACTCACCAAAGTACTCTGGTCTCGCCAGATCCAAGGTTGTCGATGTTGCTGCTAAAGACGGTAAAATCGTTGTTTCCTCAAAAGTTGTCAAGAAGACTGCCTCCCCAGCCACTGCCAACAAAACCACCACTTTCAACACCGTCAACTACAGAAGAACTGCCCGTTTTGTTAAGAACCTTACTTCTCAATACGCTCCAGAACTCAGAGCTGCTGCCTTAGGTAGATTACACAGACTCCAAGCTGTTGCCAAAAACCAAAAAGCCGCTGCCAAGAAAGCTACCAAGAACTAAAGACCTATTTAATAAATAGATTTTGGTGTTTTATAATATAAAAGGAATATATCTCTCTACTTGTTTTTTATTTTATTTTTTTTGATTTATTATTTCCAATTGGATTTGTTTTGTTGAGATATTGAGAGATCTTACCAATAGTCAAATTGGTAGTTGAGGTTAGGAATGATTGTGGGGTTGGCAACAATCAATCTGTCATGGACTAGACACAAATGATGACGGGCGAACGATTTATTTATAACGGGGTAAAAATAAATTTATTCACCCACTTTTGTTGCTTATGTAAAAATGGTGTGTTAGTGTGTGTTGTAGATAATACCAATGTAGGATATTTGTTTCTAATGTTTATTTTGATTTCATCTTTAGAAAAAGATTTATTCCATTCAAGGGTGGGTGTGTTTTTTGTTTTTCAATGTTTGTCTTTTTTTTTTTTTTTTTTTTTTCATTTGTTTTTTTATTTATTGACATGTGATATTGTTTGATGCTATTACTATAATATTAGATAAAGCTTTAAAATTGATATATGCTATGTATTTGTAGCTGCAAACACACCATTTTTATTCTCCACGAGAAATAGTATAATAAAATGTATTTTGGAAATAGTAATATGAGTCATGGGAATAACCAATATCATCAACAACAACAACAGCAAATAAATAATATTCCTTTAGTTAATTTTGCCAATCATCAATTGGGAGCAAAAATATATTGTGATGGATTAGCATTTTCCGAAGAGTACCCAATAGAGTCTCTATTGCAACCTGAATTGGTGCAGTCACATGGTTATTTGGCATCTTCGTTTGTAAAGACTCCTTTGGATATCACAATTTCATTACCGTAAGAGTCACACATAGATATTACAGATATTTTAGATATTTATTTGAATAGATCTCTAATTTCGATATATACCCACATACACACATCATCTAGATATCCAATAGATTTAGAGAGAATAGGAATAAACAGTAAGGTGAAAACATGTGTATCTCAATCAATTTCATTTTATGTGTCAGAACTTACAATGGATGAGATTAATATTAAAAGTAATAGTAACAACGGTAATATAAATATGATGGATATTGTAGGTAATAGTAGTCGATCAATACCACCATTTAAACCACAACCACAACAACTGCAGCCCCAATCATCGATGCTGTCGGTTGGTAAAACAGATTTATCAAAAGAGAGGTATCCATCCAATTCACCTAACAAGATAGCTCAACAGAAATACAGTCATCAACAATTTAAAATAGTGGGATCGGTTGATAATCTACATCTGCACGATCACTTGGTAAAGTACGTGTGCAACTCTGATTTTAAATCGTCGCCCATTCCCAATCAATTGGAATCCAAGATCAGAAACCCCAACGAACAAATCAAATTTTTTCATTCGAATAAAAATCTATTGGTCAATGTAAAGTCGATCCGTATTAGAATATTAAAGGTATTTCAATCTTCTTGCCCTGCGTTGGGTGCCATTGAGATATGGGGTATTCCATCAAGACTGAATTCCATGGAAACTGTTGAGAAAATATACACTATAAATTCAAATTGTCAACAACAGCAACTCCAACAACAAATTCAACAACACAATGTACAATTAAATAATAATAATAGCTTGTTTGGCAATAACTCATTGTTGAGTAACTTTGTCAATAGTAATAGTAGTAATAGTAGTAGCAATAATAATAGTAACAATAATAGCCATGTTAAAAATAATGGACTCAATATACCTAGTTTACCAATTGTGATTGATGTCGATAGTGACATGGATATGGATATGGGCAGTGCAAAGAGCCATAATAATAGTAATCAAAATAATTTAAATCATTTTAAATCAGATAATCCATTGTCTCAATCAATTTCAGAATTTAGTATAGAAACATTTTTAAAAGATCATCCGGAAATCACAACCAATGAAGCAGGTATACCATCCATGTTTTTGGATCCCATCACATTAGAGATGATGACAGATCCAGTTATTTTGCCAAGTGGAAACGTTGTAAATAGAACCACGATTGAAAAACACTTTCAAAATAGTTTTTTCACAGATCCTTTTACAGGTATAAGGATGCGTTTGACAGAGATACAGACCCACCACGTGCTGTGGAACCAGATACAGGCATTTTTGAATGAAAAGAAAAAGAGAAAACGATTGTTGAAATCAAATTCACAAATTTTGAAAAACCAAATCCAAATGAACATGCAGCCACAAATTGGATCGCCACTCGATTCCCTTCCCCCCGCTCAAGCAATTTTCGAGCTCGACGAATCACATTCTTCTCTTTCTTTATCTTCGTCCTCTTGTTCCTCTTTATCGACAGAAGGCTTCCAGGGTTTGAATATCTCTGGCAATGATCTTCATACGGCCAATCATTTATATCAATTTCAACAACAACAACAAAATCAACATTTTCCTTTTGGATCACCTCCCAACGATCATCACCATCAACAACACCATCATTATCAGCAACACCATCAATATCATCAACACCAGCAACAACAAAAACTATTTGTAAATATTGAAAATAATGGTATAGTATTACCATCATCAACCACACCAACGACCACAACAACCACAACTACAGCGACAACAAATTCAAGTACAATTAATCTTTCAGACAGTGGTGGAGTTCATCCTCCAGGTAGACATCCACTCACAAAAATTGAATCACAAGGTTCTTTTGTAGAATTACCAATTAAAAAACATAGAAGATAATACAGAAATAAAATTGTAACAATTTCTTTCTAAAAGTTTGTTTTTCGGTGAAGATATTATATTCGTTATGTAATCCCTTAAAAAAAGATTTTCAAACTATTAAATTTAAAAATTAATTTCACTAGATTTTGTAAAAAATCATGAAATTCCTCATTGGTGTAGTCGGTAACACTCTAGTCTTTCACACTGGTACCTCGGGTTCGATTCCCGAATGGGGAGCTTTTAATTTCAAAAATTCATTTATCGGGCTATAAGTTTTTACCTTGGCCGCCAATGTAATGAAAACAAAGAATTTTTCGTAGATATTTTAATAAATATGGTAGTATATATAAGGGTATATTTATAAATATGATTTAGTTTTTATAAAAATGATTTTTACAATTAAATTTCCCACTTTTGAGATGGGAAATTTAATATATAAAATAAGATTGCTGTCAATTCATCAATGAATATTTGATGAGTTTATATGTATCTACTATTATCAGTTAGATATATCTGATCTGCCACTATGATCTACGATAAATCTATCATTTTCCAACTGACTCAATTCCTGATGAATTAGGTTCATTAATTTGTTAAAGATACACTATTACAAACATGCATGTATATATGAAAAAAACAAGATTTATTATGTCGTTAAGCGATGCTGATAGAAATGCTAAAATTCAAATACCAATTTGAAAACTAAAGTGAATAGAGTTAACCAATATTTATACGATCTGATTGGTAGTAGCAGTGGTTGGGGGATAACCAAAATAATATTTATGTGGATTGGCATCATCAGCTACCCAAATGCAAGGACCTCCAATGGCAATAATATAATAGCAAGAATTACTATTTTGACCGCTACCAACTGCGGATCCGCTAGACATTGATGTTTGACTGGAGCTCTTAATAGACTTGAATGGGCTAGAGATTGAAGACAAGGCTTTAAAGATCATTTTAAAATTTATTTATTTATTTAATAGGGGTAAAAGTTTTTATATTTGTTTGCTTTTGATGTATTGATTAAAAAAACAAGTAGAATTTATACTGAAAAATTTCATAAGGGAAAAATTCTATTTAAAGATCGTGAACATAAAAAAAAGTCGAGATCGCTACTTTTGGAAAAAAGGTTTACTAAAAGTGTTAACGGAATAAAAAGAATTTTACTTCTCATGATCTCGATACGAAATTATCTCTTATTGGTTGTTTTCAAAATTGCCGAACCCCAAACGATTCACACCCCATTTTTAAATTTGAAAAAAAAAAAAAAAAGATCAAAAAAAAAAACATCCAATCAGGATCAAAAGATTATTCTATTTTTACAAAAAAGTAGAATGGATTTTAAAACTTTTTTTTTGCGTTTTGCTTATTCTTTAAATTCTAACCTTTAGGCTACGACTTTAGTTGGAAAAGCGAAAGTTTTTTGGATCATTATAATTCATCATATCAGAACCAAGTGTGGTTGATTAGTTTGATATTGAAACCAAGCCTGTAGGCTTGCAGAATGGTAAACTTTACATTTGTTACCAATCGTGAGACAGATATCGCTTACACCCGATAGTTTTGGACACATCTTTTGGTTTTTGATTTAATAAATAATTTTTTCAAAACTCTATAATATCTTTTTTTTATTGGTATTGTTGTTTTATATATCTGATATAGTGAGCTACATGTAGATCAAGAAAATAATTGGGTAGATTTTCTTTTTCTTAAATAACATTTTACAAACATCACAAAAATTTTCAATTTCAAAAATAATGGGATTATGGAAAGAAAAATAGTATTTATGTCTCATAAAGGAATCTAGCACCAATTTCTACGTCTATTCTTTTCAATATCAATATCAATGTCAATGTCGATATCGATATCACTATCATTTCTTCTACCACCACAGCAACTTCTTCTTGCAGATTGATTAGCACCAGAAAGAGCACCTAATGAACCAACTTTGATTGAAGAGTTTTTCATAGATTGGCTTGGATTGGCAATTTGAGAGATAGTATCTAAAAATATTAAAACCAGTTAGTATCAATCAAAATATTAAAATTAGAAAGAAATAAATACTAAAAATCATTGTGATAAAGAATAAAAATAGTTTAAATAATGAATCAAATAATTGTATGAATGACTTTAATCAAAGGAATACTGTGCTTTATATACTATTCATGATAAGTTGACGGTTTATTTAAAATAATAATAGTTTCTTTTTTTGATATTTCCATCATATTTTTATAATGACACATTTTTTTATAAAATTATTGTTGAAACATCATTTTTACCATTTTTGAGCAAGTGGTTTGTGGAAAGTTTTGGTTCAATTTAAGTTCTATCACTCTATTAACAGATTTATTTTTATTTTAATTTAGAAATTATAATACACAAAAATTATTATTCATCTTAAATAGATTTATTTAAATATTTTATTGTAAATACAAGTTTAATTGTTGAGTACCAATCATAATAACAAATTGACCAGACTCTAAAGTAACCTTATTATCAACACCAATAAAAGAGAAATCAAATGGATTTAAAACAAATTGAACGGTAGTGGATTGATTTGGAGCTAAATCAATTTTGTTAAAAGCTCTTAACATTTTAACTTCTGGGGTGACTTGAGCGTATAAATCACTGAGATAGAGTAAAACAGTTTCTTTACCTTGAACGGAACCGGTGTTGGTGACCTTGACAGAGAATGAAATATAAGTACCAAGGCTACCAGTATAGTTACCGCCAGTGGTTAAAGTAGCATTACAGGAGATGGCAGAGTAGCTAAAGGTGGTGTATGAAAGACCTTGACCGAATTCAAACAATGGACTAGTGACACCGTTGGCAGAGTATTTGTGGTAGTAGGGGACACCGATATCACCAGTGGCAGATGGATAGGTGAGTGGCATTCTACCAGATGGGTTAACATTACCAAAGAGAATGTCGGCGATTGGTTTACCACCTTCAGAACCTGGTAAGAAAGCCATGAGGACAGCAGAGCATTGGGCAATGAGGGCTGGATCGATAACTCTTGGTCTAGCTTCAACGAGGATGAGAACGACTGGTTTGCCAGTGGCAATAACAGAGCTGAGTAAGAGTACTTGGTTTGGATCCATAGCGAGATCAGAGATATCACCTGGGGTTTCAGCTTCTGGGAGTTCACCCAATACCATGATAACAACATCAGAGTTTTGAGCGGCAGCAACGGCGGCATCAATAGAGCTTTGGTTCAATGCAACGTCAATTTCAGTACCAACTTGGAATTGGAGTTCAATATCGGCAGTTTCATTGAGGAGTTGTTGAATTCCACTGAGGATAGAGGTACCATATGGGAATTCAGAGTCATCAAGAGCACCTTGCCAATGGACAGACCAACCACCATTGAGATTTCTAATATTGTTGGCAGATGGACCAGTAACAAGGATATTTTTGGTAGTGGCTGGGTTAATTGGTAAGACGTTGTTGTTGTTTTGTAAGAGAACAATAGATTCTTGAGCACATTGAGCGGCGACTTCTCTGTCTTCAATGGAACCAACAGTTTCTAAATATTGATTTGATGGGTTTGGATATGGATTGGAAAAGAGACCGAGAGCGTATTTGAGATTCAAGATTCTCTTGACAGAGACATCGAGTCTAGATTCTGGGACGAGACCATCGGCAACCATTTGAGTGAGGGTGATTGGGAAAGAGAGATCCAATGGAACCATAGACATATCAATACCGGCATCTAAAGCTTGCATAATGGCTTCGGTATTATCGGCGGCAGTGTGATGGAAGTAAACCAACTTTTCAATATCTTGCCAATCAGTGACGGCAACACCTTCAAAACCTAATTCGTCACGTAATACTTCAGTTAAATATTTGTAACTGGCGTGCATTGGGACACCATTGACTTCACCAGAGTTGACCATAACAGTACCAGCACCAGCACCAATAGCAGCATCAAAAGATGGTAAAAAGTAACGTCTCAACATTCTCTCTGGAATCCAAGCAGAGGTTCTATCTTTACCAGATTCTGGATCAGAATAACCGAAGTAATGTTTAGCAGTGCAAACGGTGGATGGACCATTGATTGGGCCGTCAAAAGAGTTGTTACCACCTTGGAAACCTCTAACAGCAGCAGCACCCATAACAGAGGCAACGTATGGATCTTCACCAAAAGTTTCATAAATTCTAGACCATAATGGTTGAACTCCAATACCTAAAACTGGAGCAAATACCCAAGGGATACCAACAGAGGAAGTATCTTTAGAGGTGATAATGGCGGCTTTGGTGGCAAAATCTGGGTTAAAAGTGGCAGCAACACCAGTGTTGTGTGGGAAAAGAGTGGCCTTGTGAACATAATTGGCACCGTGAACTGAATCTAAACCATAGATCATTGGGATACCGTTTGGACTTGATTCAACAGAAACACTTTGAATGGTTTGGATAATATTTAACCAATCGCTAGTATTTAAATAATGAGTGTCACCCATAACTTCACCTGAAACTGGTGAATTTAAAAATGAACCAATATAGAAATTCTTGCAAACGTAAGCCAATTGAGTTTCATTAATGGTAACTGAATTTGGGTAAGTCAAGGTAGTAATATCCAACTATAAAAGTTTTATATATTAATATTTAGTATTTTAAAAAGTTGAATAAAAATAGTAAACTACATACTTGAGTCATTTGACCAATTTTTTCGGCGATTGACATTTTAGATAATAAATTATCAACAAAGGAATCTCTGACAGAGATGTATTTGAGCATATCAGCGGTTTTTTCTTTGGGTGGATGAAGATCTTTTAAGCCATACTTAAGAGTTCTATGTTTGGAATGATGATCCTCATTGACTATATTGATATTGGCAGAAACAGAGGAAACTAATAGGTTTACTATCACCAAAGATAGTAACCAAAAACTATAGTTTTGGATTTTCATTTTTGTATTTTTATATTTTTTTCTATACAAATAAGATATCGATATTAATAAAATGTATAGGTGAGACTGGCAGTGATGGTGATGATAATGAGGTAAAAGGAAAATATTATTCAAAACTATTTATATATAACTAAATATACAAATATAAAACTGAATAATTGATGGATTATTTATAAAATAAACAACTTTTGATTGCTATTTATATTGGTGTGAAAACGAGTGAAAAGGAGTAAAGTAAAATAAAAAAGACAAAAATAAAAATAAATTAAAGAAAATCCTTCCAAATTTAGAAAGTGGGGCAAAAGGGTTGATATTGGTTGGTGTATCAAAGATATATTTATCTCATAAAAACTAGAGTCACCAATCAAAGAATATCAATTCATTCTTTTTGAATTTGAAATCTTTTTTTTCATCCCCCATCTCACCCCCCATTCCCCTCCCTAATAGTCATTTAACCCAAAAGTGAATTTGAAAACTCGGGTTATGTATTCACCCACACCACCCACACATGCTTATTCATACAACACACACAAAGTTATTTTTATAAATATAAACTCCAAAGAAATTGGATTGTAGATCGCCAGTAAAAATAAATTGTCGTTTATAAATATTTAGCTATAAATTCTTAATCAAAAAAAAAGGAAATGAGGGGTAGGAAAAAGGGGTGCACAAAGTGAGTGTGGGTGCAATAGTAATCAGACGAAATACTAATGGCAATGGGGTGAGTTGCGTATACAATACAAATATAGAATTATGCATTCTTTTTAATTGTAAAACTCCAATCTTTTTTATAAATCTATTTAAACACCTAAAAATTGTGTCATACACATAGATATATATACATATATAACCCCGTTATTTTTTTAATCCACACCAGAGAATGAATGTTTTGTTTGATGTAGGGCACAATGAGAGATGGTGAACAAACAATATATCTCATTTTAGTAATACACACAAATTTAATTATTTAATTAAATATGAATAACTACACATGCTAGAAATAAATATCAGTTGTTGCGCATCCCATTCGGGAAACAAAAAATCACAACAAAAAAAAAAAAAAAAAAAAAAAAAAAA
>AJWJ01000254.1:0-32839 GCA_000277445.1 Polysphondylium violaceum
TTTTTTTTTTTATTTCAAGAAGCAAGATCGCAAGACGAATCATAAACGACGAAAAGATGATTTCTTTTGTCCTGAGATCAAATAGTTGCTTTAAAGCATCATCAGGATCATGTCTCAGATACTATACTAAATCAACAAACAACAACAATAACAATAAACCAAAATCTAAAACTTCATTCAATTTAACTGAAAAAATTACACCTCAACCTACTCCAAGTAATAACGAAAAAAAGGATATTAACACCAAAAATGAATCATCAACATCAACAACATCAACTAAACAAACAACAAATACCACTACTACCACTACTACCACTACATCCAAACCAATCACATCAACATTATTTAATAATATCAGTAAAACAAAAACAAACTTGAATCCTAAATTTCATCTTGTTGATCCACCTCAACTATTAACTATTAGTTCTTCATTTATGTATGTATTTCTATACAACAAACAAAATGATCGCTATTATTATTAACATCAATATCTAGTTATCCAGAAGGTGGTATGAACGAATATGCAAACTTATCAAAAGGAACAGCATTTTTAGTTGAAACACCCAAAAAATTATTAAAAAAAACAAACAACTCTATCTATTGTATTAGTTGTGCTCATATTACACATCCATTTCATTTCCCAAATTTATATAAAGAAGATCAACATGAATGGATTTATTCTTTAGGTGAATCAAATATTAAAGTAGAATTGGAATATCGTGATGTATGTAGTATCTATCTATCAACCAAACAAAACAAACCTATTATCTATGATATTAATAATAATCATAAATAATTTTATAGCCAAAAACAGGTAAAGTATTACATACAATTCCATTAAAACCACCCTTTCATTTACATCCAATGTTGGATCTTGTTGTGTTTAGAGTGGATGAAAATGATTTCAAAAGATCAAATATACCATACACAACCACAGTGATACCATTGGAAGACTATGAATTTCCCAAAGAAGGACACGAGGGTGTTATTTTTGGTTATCAACTCGAGGATGAAAAAGAAAACATAATGAAACCAGTTGAAAAGGAATATGTTTTCCACTTTAGTGAATCTGCCCAACGTTACTATGTATCTACCAAATCACCCACACCTATGGGTGTTTGTGGTGGACCTGTTATCAATGTTGAGAATGAAGTTGTTGGTATGGTTGAAGGTTTGGCCACCATTGATCCATCGATGATTGATAAAATCACTGACCCAAAGAGAAAAGAATTTTATCAAAAAGTAAATAACAACACCGTCTTTATTCCTTCTGAAGAACTTAATAGATTTATTACTGTATGTGTATATAGAAATGAATTTCAATTGATTTGTATTCAAAATATTAACCTTTTATTTTATTTTTTTTTTCCTTCTGTATTATACAGAAAGTTGACACTACATATTCTATTGGAGCTGAACTTATGCCAGAATAAATAGTATAATATATCATAAAGAGTATTCAAAAGTATAATCTATAATATATATAGTATTGAAAATTTTTTCAGATCACTTTTTTCCTGGTGAGTAGTAGTAATATTACTCTGAATAATAAGAATATAATTATCTTCTGTTATTTTTTTGAGAAATGACTTATTCAAAAGGAATCTTCTGGCTTCTGAGGACATTTGTGTAGTGCCGATATTTTTTTAGAAAATTTTTTAATTTAATTTTTTTTTTTTTTTTAAAAAAATCTCATGTCGCCATAGTACTTTTTTTATTTTTTATTTATTGGACCCCCATTTCATCGCACACTTATATTTTAAATATATATATTATATTCAAATATATATAATTTCTCCTATTATAACTTATAGATGTTGTTGTAACTTAACACCTTTTTAAATATTTTTCTATCCTTATGAACAAATTTATCAAAAATGCCTCAAAATAAACAACATACGACAAAGAAAAATAATAATAACAATAATCAAAATAATAATAACAATAATTTAGATTTATCAAGTGATGAAGATGAAAAAGTAGTCACCAAATCAGCTATTAAAAATGCACAAAAAAAGATAAAGAAAGAAAAAGAACGTGAATTAATAAAAGAGATGTATGACCAACAAATATTAGAATTTGAAGCACTTCAAGCCATATTTCAAGATGATTTTCTTACCATGGATCCAATTGTAAATAACACAGACAAGACATTGAGAGAATCAATGAGATTTCGTATATCTCTAAAACCATATGTTGGCGATGAAGACAGTAAATGTTTTGTATCTGTCTATCTAGTCATAGGTCTCACTTTAAAATATCCAATTACCTTACCAAACATTCAAGTATTGGCAAACAAAGGTCTATCTCAAAAGAAAGCATCTGATCTTCAACAAAAACTCGTTACCATAGCACAAGGTAAATTGGGTAATCATATGATATTTGATTTATGTGAATTGGTTAAAGATTATTTAAATGAAAACAATCAAGAACCAACGCAATCTTTCCATCAGCAAATGACTGAACAAGCATTATTAAAAAAAGTAATGACTATTAATATAGATGATATCATCATGTGATTGATAAAAAAGATTACTAATATATTATTCATTAGGATCCAAATCAATTACTACAACATCAACATCAACAACATCAACAACATCAACAACAAAAGGGTAGCTTATTAAATCCCTCAACTAATCAAGAACAGGAAACGAGTGAATGGGAATCAACTTTAGAAGATAAACAATTACAAGAAGAGAGAAAGAACTTTAGACTTCAAAAAAGTATGCAAAGAGCTCAATATGAAAAAGAAAGAAAAAAGTTGATCATCAATGAATACACCCAATCACCCTATCAAATGATGCATTCAAATATACAAGCAACAAATGATAATAATGATAATAATTTATTCAACAATAACAATATTAATAACAATAACAATAACAATCAAAACGTTGATAATTTACAAGGATTTAATTTAGCAAACTCACCTCAATTACCAAGCAATAGCAAGACAATCGATAAGCAACAAACTATGATATTACATTTATTAAGACTATTATGTCAAAATGATTCAAATATTAGTTTAGATCAAATTAAAACATTAGTAAGTAGTGGTAGTTGTAGTAGATCATTTTATTTTACTATATCTCTATATATATTCTATTTATCATATTATTAATAATTTAAATATTAAATTAATTTAAAAGGCTGAACAATTAGTACAACTTGGAATATTTAATAGAAATCATTTAAATTTATTAAATATGAATGATTCTACTGATGTTGTGTATCAACAAATATTTCAAGATTACTTTTTAAGAGCATTTAATGATATTTCATTAAATGATAGTTTAAAGAATACAGTTGATTCTGCTGCGGCAAATAGTTCAAACTTTTTATACAAATTTTGGTCAACTCTAAGTCAACCTTCACCATTATTATCTGGTGATGGTGGCAATGCAATAGATATCAATGAAAAGAAAAAGATAAACAACAACAACAATAATAATGTTGGTTTTCCAATTGGTAGTGGTATAAATGCTACAACGACTACAACAACCGCACCCATTGGTGGAAGTTTTACTGAAACATTGACTTTAAATAACGCTGGCATAAAGACAATTAATCCTCATCAAGGTTCTAGGTATCATAGTGATTTTGAAGAAATACAATTGTTGGGTAGAGGAGGATTTGGTCAGGTGGTAAAGGTAAAGAATAGGCTTGATGGGAGGTTTTATGCGATTAAAAAGATTAAATTGGATAGCAATCAATCTCTAAGTCGTAGAATTTTACGTGAAGTTTTAACTTTATCTAGATTACATCATGAACATGTTGTTCGTTATTATCAAGCTTGGATAGAAGGCGCTGAAAGGTTATACCTATCTGAAAGCAATGATAACGATGACGATGAAGATGAAGGTGAAGATTTTGAATCTGAACTTAGTGCAGATTCAGAGTCTGACGATAATTCAGATGATGATGATGATGATGATGATAATAATGACGACAATTCCGATTCAGATGATGATGATGATTCAGATGATGATAATGATTCATCCCAATCAGTTGGTGATTCTTTTTCAGAAGGAGATGTATTATTCAACAATAATAAGAGATCTTTGGAAGTTGATCTTACTGATGATAGTTACTCTTTCCTTCATTCAGATAGCGGCTTCTTGATTGAATATTTTGATTTGAATAATAAAACCGGTGGTAATACAAATACCTATGGTAGTACTAGAAGCAAATCATCATCTATTAATCAACAAAAACAACAACAAAAGAATAATAACAATAATAATAACAATAACAATAACAATAAGCAAATGAAAAAGAGTAATAGTAGTTCAAACAAGAATAAGAATAAATCAACAAAAAACAACAATAACAAATCAACAAAATCAACGACCAAATCAAATGCAAACAAGAACAACAAACCAGCCTATCTATACATTCAAATGGAATATTGTTCAAAGATTTTAAGAAATCTCACAGAAACTGGTATGAATTTAGATGATGATGATATTTGGAAATTGTTTAGACAAATTGTCGAAGGTATGGCCTATGTTCATAGTCAAGGTATTATTCATAGAGATTTAAAACCTAGTAATATATTCTTTGATTCCTGTGGTGATATTAAAATTGGTGATTTTGGTTTAGCCATTACAAATTCCACCTCATCAAATCAACAACAAACGCTATCAAACACTGAAGATTTAACTTCATCATCAAACTCATCTACAAGTGCAAGTAGTGGAACCAATAGTACTGCCACTGGCGGTAATATAAGAAAATCTGCAAAAACATTTTGGAATGAAGATGACGAACCAGAAGAGGACTTACTTGCTCAAGAAAACAATGCAAACCATCAACATACTGCTAGAGTTGGTACATTGTTTTATACATCACCTGAACAAGAAGCAGGCGTTAGTGGTGATGGTAGATATGATGACAAGGTTGATATGTATAGTTTGGGTATTGTATTCTTTGAAATGTGGTATGTGTTTTCCACTGGACATGAGAGAGTCATTGTATTAAGAAATCTAAGAGAAAAAGGTTTGTTCCCAGTTGATTTTGAAAGAAACCATTCAAGACAATCCAAATTAATTACTTGGTTAACCGAAAAAGATCCTGCCAAAAGACCAAGTGCTCTCGAACTATTACAAAGTGAATTAATGCCTCCAAAGATGGAAGATGAATACATTAAAAATTCAATTAGAGTCATTACAAATCCAACTAATCAATACTATCAAAGCATGTTGAATTCACTCTTTTCGCCATATCATCAACATCTTCATTCACACATCTACCATAATCAACATCAATCCTATAACAACAATAGTAAACCAATGTTTTTAAATCTTGATCTCTATCAAATCAAAGAAGAAGTTGATCAGCTTTTGATTTCAATATTTAAAAAACACAATGCAAATAACATGAGCACACCTCAAATGGATATTATCCAAGATTGGGGCGAAAAAGCTAGTACCACCTCATCTACTAGTAGTAATATTCAATCAAACAATAACAATAACAATAATAATAATAATAGTAATAAGACAAAACCAAATAATCAACAACAACAACAACAAGTTAATAATAACAAAACCAAGTCAATTATTATGGATGATAGCGGACAATTATTTGAACTTAGATTTGATCTTAGAAGCTCATTTAAAAATCATCTAACAAATGAATTGATGTCTACCTTTAACAAGCCCTATGGAAAATCATCATTTGGGGTGCATGATCATTTAGAAATGGAATTTAATGACCACCATAATCATCATCATCATCATCATCATCATCTTGATGATGATGATATTCCACCACCTCATTCAATCGATGATATGTTGGATTTAATTGCACGTGTACCACTTAAAAGATATGAAATTGGACATGTATATAGAAAACCAAACCTAGTTGGTAAATTACCCAAAGAAATTACTCAATGTTGTTTTGATATAGTTGGTTCTAGCTCTTTATTCTCTGATGCAGAGATTATCAAAACCACTTGCGAAATATTTGATTCCCTCTCATCTGTTTCAAACTATGTCATTCGTTTAAATCATTTTGGTATTGTTGAATACATGTGGAAATGTGTTGGTATCACCGACATTAATCAAAAGATTGAAGTTGGTCAAATCCTTACTCAACTCATTAGACAACCCTGGATTCATGTAAAAAAAGCTTTATTAGAGAAATTAAAACTCCCACTTAAACAAGTGGAACGTTTGGCAAATTGGGCATTGGTCAAGGGAAACATTACCGAAGTATTGAAAAAATTGGAAAACAGTACAGTTAATAATCCACTATTGGCTTCTTCTTCTCAATTAAATATTGGCGTTAGAGTTAGTGCCAGCTTTACCGATTTTCTTGATGAAATTCGTCAACTCAACGTCTATTTTGAAAAGATGGGTATTTCACCAAACAAAATATTATTTGATTTGGGTTATGTTCATTCTGAAACATTTTACAACATCGGTACCATGTTTCAAGTGATACTCAAAGATGAAAAACATGAATGTATTGCTGTTGGTGGCAGAAGTGATACAACCATTAAAATCAATCAAAAATCAAATAACAACAACATTACCATTGGTAATAAATCCAATCCCTCTAATAATGTCTCAAGCTCGATTGTTCCAGTGGTTGGTGTTAGCATTGCAGTTGATAAAATCTATCAAAGAGAACGTGAATTTATACATACTCAAATGCAAAAACAATCAATCGTGTCATCGAGTAACATTCAACTCAATCAAGCACTCTCACATAAATTCTCGACACCCGATATATTTATCTGTAGTCTTGGTCCAAATCTATTTATGGAACGTGTTAGTATTGTTTCTGATCTTTGGAATGCAGGCTTATCTGCTGAAACAATGTATATAGAAAACCCATCGGCAGAGGAACAAATGGATGTTGCCTCTGCAAGTGGTGCTGTATTTGTAGTGGTTATTAAAGAAAAAGGCTCTAAAAAGCTAATCAAAGTTAAAAACATTGACAAAAAGAAAGAAGAAGATATATCAAGAGATGAAATCGTTAAATTCTTTACTTTATCAAATTTGAATTCTAGATCAATATTGAAGAAATAAAAAGTTGTCATCTTAGAAATGGATATTTGTTTTTTTGTTTTTTTATTTTTTTTTGTTTTTTTTTTATTTGTTTTTTTTATGATTATTTAAATTTTCAATGTATATATATATATATATAAATATATAAATGATTCTAGAATCTCACATGTTGTGCAGTTAGTTAGTCATCAATCATTGACTCATCCCCCACTTTTTTTTGTTTTTTTTTTCTATTTTTTTTTGTTTTTTTTTTTAAAATATAAACTCACACACTCCTAAAATTGGCTATATATAGCCTATTTGTGGTTGTTTTTATATTGAAAAACCTATCTCACTCCCTATCAGATTTTAAAAAACACTAAATAAAGATGAATTCCGGAACTTCTATACAAAAATATGAGTCATCACCAAATTTTTTTTATTTTTTTTTTTTATATTTTTTTGAATTGAAGTGTGGGAACATTTAAGGGCTTTTATTATTATTATTAATTTTCAAAATTTTTATTTTTAAACAAATTATATAGAGTAAAAGGTATGGTATTACACACCAAAAACATATATATATCATATGTTATTTGAAATTCATATTTTTAATATCTCTAATACAATCATCTATAACAATAATAATAATAATAATAAAATATAAAATAGAATGAAATTATTATTACTTTCTGCCTTATTTGCCGTTTTAGCATTGAGCGCTATGGTTAGCGCTGATGGAAATGTAGTTGTTTTAAGTCCAGACAACTTTGATACCGTTGTCGATGGTACTTCAACTGTATTTGTTAAATTCTATGCCCCATGGTGTGGTCATTGTAAAAAATTAGCCCCAGATTATGAAATCCTTGCAGATACTTTTGCTGGAAACAAAAAAGTTGCCATCGCCAAAGTTGACTGTGATGTTCACAAAGAATTATGTTCCAAATATGACGTTTCTGGTTATCCAACTCTTAAAATCTTTGCCAAATCTACCACTCCAAAGGATTACAATGGCGCTAGATCAGTTGAAGAACTCGTTACCTTTATCAACAACAATGCCGGTACCAACATGAAAATCAAAAAAGCCCCAAGCAACGTTGTCGATTTAACCCCAGAAAACTTTGATAAAATTGTTTTGGATAAATCAAAGGATGTTTTAGTTGAATTCTATGCTCCATGGTGTGGTCATTGCAAAAAATTAGCCCCAGATTATGAAATCGTTGCCAACACCTTTGCCAACGAAAAGAACGTTGTCATTGCCAAAGTTGATTGCGATCAACACAAAGACATTGCCTCTAGATTTGGTGTTACTGGTTTCCCAACCCTTAAATTCTTCTCCAAGACCAACAAGGATGGTGAAAAATATGAACAAGGTAGAGATGTTGATTCATTTGTTACCTATATCAACAAGAATGCCGGTACTCATAGAGTCAAGGGTGGTAAACTCGCTGCCAACGCTGGTCGTATTGAAAAACTCGACGAAGTTGCCACTAAATTTGTTGCCGCCGCTGCTGCTGCTCGTACTGAACTCATTGCTGAAGCTCAAAAGATTGTTGAAACTCTTGCCGCTGACATTAAACCACAAGGTGAATTTTATGTCAAAGCCATGAAAAACATTGAAAAATCAAAGGATTTCATTACCACTGAAATTGCCCGTATCACCAAACTTAGCTCTGGTTCCATCACTGGCTCTAAATTAGATGAATTCACCAAAAAGATCAACATTTTAGGTTCTTTCTCTTCTTAAATTCGTCCTTTTTTTAATTAAATAATTAACTTTTTTTTTTATTATCTATAAATATCTTTTTTATTCTTTTTTATAGCATCATCATTGTTGAAAGGTGCTGATTTTTAGAAAACTCATCTGTTTTTTCATTTATTTTTTTTTTTTTTTTTTTGTTTTTTATTCGTTCGGGCGAGTATGAAAATAATAACCAAGAATTGAAAAAAAAATAAAATATTGGTATGAAATGAAAAGATACAAAGTGGTGGGTAATAGCGATACCCTTTGTGGATACTCTTGGCAATACGATGATAATTGAATTAAACTTTTTTTTTTTTTTTTTTTGTTTGATTTTTTTTTTTTGATTTTTCAAAATCAAAAAGTTTTTTTTTCAGGGGATTCTTATTATTGTAAAAAATAAAAAGGTAGGGACGGATATCAAAAAAAGTATTGGTATTGCATTTTTGTGTATTAGTTAGTTAGTTATTTCAATATACTTTTTCATAGTCTTTTAAAACAAGACTATATTTCCTATCAACTTTATGACATAATTCAAAAAGTCAACACCTATTACACAAATACATGCATTTGTTTCATTAATAGATGAAAAATAACAGCAGTAATAGTAGTAGTTTCATATCTAGTAAATGATAAGATTTATCAGAAGCTTCCCCAAATAGATCTTTGTGTTTTTTTTTTTTAAAAAAAAAGTGTGTTTTAGCTCTAAAGTAATCAACAGCTTTAATGTGTGTATTGTGTGTGTGCGTGTGAAGGGTTTTTTAACTTTATCCCCACATACATTACTTTGTTAATTAAAACACCTATTAGATATTATTATTTAATTTAATTTTTTATTTTTTTCTCCACATTTAGCATTCTAACATCTTTTGTATTCACATTCACTATTTACATAATTCATTCAATAATAATAATAACATAATAATAATAATAATATATATATCAATTAATAGAAATGGCTGAAAAAACTTATACCAAAGAAGAAGTTGCTAAACATTGCTCATTAAGCGATTTATGGCTCATCTATAACAACGATGTCTATGATGTCACTAAATTTGTTGAAGAACATCCAGGTGGTGAAGAAGTTTTAAAAGGTAATGGTGGTAAAGATGCTACTCAAGAGTTTGACGATGTTGGTCACAGTGCTTCTGCTATTAGCAAAATGAAACAATTTAGAGTTGGTAGAATCGCCGGTGCTGAACCAAGAAAGGAACAACCAGCCAAAAAAGTTACTGTCCCAACCACTAAAACTGCTGTTGCACCAAAACAAGAAAGTGGTGGTTTAGGTCTCTTAAAGATTCCACTTATTATTATTGTTTTAGCTATCGTTGCTTTCTTTTTCATGGGTAACGACGCTGTTCTCCCAGATTCCGAATAAATTATCTCTTTTAAAACAAACTCTTTTTATTTATTTGTACTTATTATTATTCAATTTATTACAACAACGACCAGAGAGATAGAGAAAGAGACAAAAACAACAATTAGAATTAGATTTTCAAAAAACAAGATTTAACCTCTAAAAAAAAATAGAAAGTGAGGATATTAATATGTCGTTATTGATTCCTCATTGTAAAGTGTAGAATAGGAAAATCACAACTGATGTGAATAAAAGAAGAGAGCAAAAGAATCTAAATATACAACTTTCAAGTGTAAAAAAAAATCTATTGGATAGTTTGTGCTTTTTAACAACACACTTTAATCATCATCATTATAGATCCAATGAAAAAGTTTGATTTTCGGGCAATTAATTAATAACAAAATTTAGATTATCATATCACAACACATCTCTCTATAATATTATATTAGTTAACAGCTGATATCATGAAATGACTAATAAATTATCGCCCATTACATGTGTTGATCATTATTGTGAGCTACAACAATAATTACAAACTACTCGCAACACCACTAAGACCATATTTTTAGATTAGAAATTCGTTTAAAAATTTATTTAAAGTTTTTAAATAATCACACGTTTATGATCAAATGTTATGTGAAAAATCATAAAAATAACCTCTCCTCTCAAAACAATAACACACGAATACTCTGAATTTGATCTATAGACTATAGGAATCCTGTGTACAATGTATGGGGGGTTATTTTTTATTGTTAGAATGATCTGATCATTTTAACAAACAATGGTGGTGTATCGTCATGTTTAGAGGGATATGTTTTTTTTTCCAAGTGATGATATTCACATGTTGTTTGTTGTTGTTGAATTGATGGTGGTATTGGTGTGTTTGTGAGTGGGGTAGAGTGCTTGGTAAAATTGGACTCCACACACAAATTTTTTGCTCCAGATTCGATCTCTTTGTCAAAGTTACAATTTTCAAAAAAATTTTCAAAAAAACAATTCTATGGCGAAAAAGAGAGAATGATGGAAATGAATAAATAGGCTGCTTTTTTTTTAAAAATAGTATGTCCAATTGGCCTGTTGTATTTTATAATTCTGTACCATTATCATTAATTGTGATTTATCTATCCATAATAAATATAAAGAAATTTATTGTGTATTAAATTTATCATATCCTGTATTTTTATTGTTGTAATATGTAAGTTCTTAACTCTTCTTCCTTTCCTATCTATCCTTCTCTCCCCTTTTCTTCAAAAAACCCCATTCACCACATTCCACCCAGCCACAAATATCTACACACACACACACACACATTTTTCCCCAATACACACAAATTTTCAACATACAAAATAAATTTATATATTTCATACACACATCCAATGAAAACTTAATAGTTTAATATACCATTTAAATGGTTACATTGGACATATAAAATTACATCAAATCAATATTGGTATTTTGTTGTGTTTACCTTTAATATTTATGTGTGGAGATTTAGATGTAGATGGCATGTATTTTACACTTTTTTTATTTATTAAATTTGTGTTTTGGCAACAACAACAATTCAAATTTTAATACAGTGTCATCCCATTGGAGTCTCTTCCACTCTGACTTTAGAAACTCATCATCATCATCATCATCATTATAATTCCTATTTTAGTGATTATATTGTAGTATAGAGAAACAATTATTGAAATATCCTTTTATTATTTTGTTTTTGTCTTTGGTATTATTGATAGTTTATCCATACACATCCACAATTTTCCATACCCTTTAATACTATATGGTTGCGAGATTATTTTTTTGTGCTCAATTTTAATTTTGTGAACCACCTTTTTTCTACGACTACTTTTTTTATTACCCCAGACAACCACCCCATATATAGTTTACTACTACGACCACTACCACTCTACCTATCCCAATACATTGTGTTGTTCTTTTTTTAAAAAAAAAACCCACCCACATTTATATTATCGAGCTATATAGAAATAAATAGTAGTGATAATCATCAATAATATTATTTTAAATGGGATTTTTAGTTTTTGGATCCAATACACCACGCTCTCCACCCCCTTCATTCCATATTTTCATCATATTTCAACAAAAAATTCTTTATGATTGTATCGATAGAACACAATGAGTGGATATTTGATAATTGTTGTAAATCATCCTATAATGAAGTTGTCAAGTAAATTAAGGAAATGGGGAGATCAGAGATGGTGCATGATTATGATGCAAAATTGACTCTACCTTTTGATAGGATATTTGTATTTATTTATAAATATCTCTATACATTTCTATGTGTATGTCTCTATGTATTTGTGTGTATTTTGGTGGTAGTCAAGGTGGGTGCTGTGTTTGAGGGTGTGTGGTATTTATTAAATGTGAGTGTGGTGTGGAATATTGGATTGTATAGTTAACTATATATTGTGATGTTATTTATTTATCATATTAATTATCATCGTTGTTAAAAATAATCTTGTTTAATATTTTATTTTTTTTATTATTTGTTTTTTCAAGTTGTGATTATTATCTCATTTTCATTGAGTGGTGTTGTTTTTTTTTTAAATGTAATGTTGTGATATGTGATTTCTCTCAATCCAATTCACTATTCACTACAAACTATTCATTGTGTTAATTATAATTTTAACTGCGACTACTTGTATAATATATATTGTTACGACTTTTACATTTGGACATGTAGGTAAAAATGATGGATTAAATAGTTTTTTTTTTATTTTTTTTTATTTTTGTATCTATATTTATAGCGGGGTGTGTGTGTGTGTTTAAATTTGTTTTCATATCAAGACATTTCAAGGTATGTCAATCACTTTTTTTATTTTTCACCCACCCAAAACAAATCTTCACATTACAAACCAAACACATAAAAACACATTAAAAATTTATATAAATGATTCTAAAAATAACAAAAGAGTGGTTTTTTGATAAGAATCAGACGTGAATAATAGACAGCTATTATATTAACAACATTCCATGTTGTTTTACTGCTGTTTTAAGAATTTGGTGGAAGTTGAGTATTGCTAGTGTTATAAAATAATAATATAGCAATATCAAATCAAAATGGTAATGCATTTCCATTTCTACCTATTCTTTATCTCACTCCACTTTATCAAAATTGATAACCAGTATCAAATATAATTATTATTTTTAATTGAATGTTTTTATGTTCGTTGATATGTATAGTTGTTTGATTAATTTAATCAGTTAAAATCAAAATATACCATTTTAGCTTAATTATCACCTTTTTTTATTTCTTTTTTCAAAATTTATTTGTTTTTTCTAAATATGATCAAAAACAATCTATATTATATATATAAATATAGTAGTATACATCTATAAATTTGTATGTCATTGCAATCAATTACACCCATATTGTCCACACATGCAGTCTCACTCAAAAAAGGATTTTAGTGGTTTAGTAATTTGGAATTAAACACACCACACTCACCCACAGAAACACCACACTTGACACACTATTTAATTTTCATCCATCACACTTCATAATGCCCAGCACATATTTGGATTTTAAAAAGGCAAAGTAGATTTTTAATTCATAATCGAATTTACTTTATTTAACAAAATTGTGTTTTACTACTCCTATACATTCTATTCACTTGTGTTTTCAATTCAAACTATCACTCACATATTGGAAAAATTAAAAATAAGCACCACACCCCCACTCACACACATACATATTACCACTATATTTCCATTGAGGTCATCAACACTCTTACACACACCCACACCTACCTATCGTGGTATAGTTTTTATTAAAGGGATTAAAGACATCCCTATTCTATATAGATATATATCTATAGCCACATTCCTTTCTTTTGTAATTCTAATTATACCGTTTTAGTTATCCAATAATCCCTTTTATTTATAAATTTATTATTCTCTACCACCATAAACAACATCATAATTGGATATCAAATACTACCTCTCTATCTTCTGAGAATCTATAATTTGTATTGGTTTTTTTTTTTTCTTTACACTGACCTACATTCACATATTTGTTAAATTCAACAAACGTAAAGGATATCTTTTCTATCCTCTCGCTCGCTCTATCTATCTATCATCTATCTATCTCTCTTTTCTCAAATGCATTCTTTCCTCTTTTGACCAATGAAATTCATCACCACTGACAACTATTTATAATACTCCTTATTAAATTAATTCAAATAGTAGTAAAATTAAATTCCTGTACCATTACCTTTTTTGAATTGTTTTATTGTTGTAAAGTCCAGTACTTCTGTTCAATTATCTAATTCAAATTAAAAAAAAATTAAGTTTAATAATCAAATTTGCTAATCAACCCTCTGTAAAATAATAGTGAAAAAAGATTAATCTTTATTTTTTTATTACCTCTTCCCTCCAAAAATTTTTGATCCTTTAAAGGTAAGTTCATACTTTATAAATAGTTAATAGTTATTGTTATGCAATTGGAATCAAAATTTTAAATTCAATCACAATCACCACCACCACCTCATCCACACTCAAAAATACACTCCATTATTGCTTTGTATACAAAAAACATTCACAAAAATACTCTCTCAACATGTTTATTAAAATTTTGTGAAAGTTGACAATTTCAAACACTCAAATTTTTAAACAAAATAGGGAGCATATAATGTGACACATCATCCCTCCTAAACTTTTATTGTAATGAGTTTTTTATTTCAACTTCACCACATCATTAATTATTCACCTGTTCTTTAGTATATCACCACCATTACCACCACCACCACCACCACCACCACCACCAAAAACAATATCAATCATTTCCATATTTATCATCTATTTATGTGTGCATAGAATTTTGCTATGAACGATAAAAAGAGGTGACGTATCAAACAATCACTACTAGTATTTAATACCAAAAGTAGTTGTGGGTAATTAAAATTTACACTACTCTACTTATCCCCACTGTCGCACTCTCATTCTAGTTTTCTGCTTTACAGGGAAAAAATGATATTTGATTTGGGGTGAAGAAAAAAAAATACGCATTAGTGAAATCCCACACTCACACACATTCAAACAATTTTTTTTTTTTATAACCACCCCACAACATTCCCACGCTCTATTTTTAGTTTTGGTTTTCAATTGGTGATCTTACCCTCTCTCTCATTTTTAATGCATCACTATTTTTGCAACTTTTTTAATCCTTTTCAACACAGCCTTAATCCAACCATTGTCATCACATTCAAACATTTACCACTTTCGCATATAGACACACTCTCACACTCTCACACACCAACTCACTTCTTATCACCACATAATCTCCATATAAAAAAGTGAAATAATTTTGTAGATGAAAATAGATAGTACCTTTGATTTGACTTGTTTTTTATAATTGTATTTTTTTAATTATTTTTATTATTGTGAATCAATGAAGATGTTTTGTGAGAGATTTTTATGGTGGTGATCACAAACACTCTCACCAACAAGTATTCTCAATATTTACTATTTATATATAGCTCCATTCCAAAAAAAGAAAAATAACCTAAAAAAAAAACCAAAAAAAAAAAAAAAAAAAAAAACCTTCTCACCACATCATATTAATGATTATTATTTGTATCTTTTATCTTGATCACTCCCTCTTCAAATTAAACCCTATTCTCACCCTTTGTGTACATATAAATCTGCTTATTTTTTTTTTATCTTTTTTTGACTATATATCTTTTTATAATAAAAAAAAAAAAAAAAAAACACACAAATCTACAATAGCAACACATAGGGTTCCCTCCTTTTTAAGAATAGCGCTGCAATAATCATAAATCTTTTCATATGAATCATATTCAGTTTTAAAGGGCCTTTTCAATCTAGTACCATTACATATTTACATTATTTTCCATCAAGGAATAGTTCGATCATCACTACTACATCCAATAATAGAGCACCTTCTACTATTGTATATACCATTTTATTTTTTTTTCCATTTTTAATTTTATCACCTCTAATTCCGCAAAACTATTTATCGTCACCATCTTAAGATTTCACATTTTTGTATCACTGATTATTAACAAATTTGTTACTTTATAAAATCATAAAATATATACATTCATAATTTTTAAATAGATTTAAAATTTTATCTACCATCAATTATCATTACCATCTCATCACACCCAGTTTCTCTCTCTACACTTTTAATTTTTCTAAATTAAATTATCGTCAACAACTCAAAAATGATCTCTATTAAATCAATTTTATCAATGATTGTAATTATTGCCATTTCAAGTTTAACCATAAATGCACAAAGTCCAGTTGCTACTGCATCTACTCCATTCCCAACCCCCAAATTATTAGACCAATGCGATTTTGGTACAAGTTATTATCCATTATTTGAAGGTTTACATTTACACATTAGATGTTATAAAAATCCAAATATTACCAATGGTGATGTCGCCCTGTTTGATAGCGGTCTTCCATTTTATTCAACTGCATGGGGTCTTGTTCTTAGCCATTTGGTCCCTAAAATGACAGAATTTGGACTCCAACAAGCTTGTTTTGTTGATCGTTTTGGTTATGGAAACTCTGATCCAGCCCCAAACGCTGTAACTAGTCATGAATTCATTAGAAGATTACGTGCCTCTCTTTTACTCATTGATTTACAACCACCATACATTTATGTAGGTTGGAGTTGGGCCTCAATTAATGCTCAAACTTTTGCAATCATGTATCCTAATGAAATTAAAGGTATGCTTACAGTTGATGGATCTGATGTTGGTCTTTTACAAGATCCAATTTGGAATTTCAACATTCCATTCATCCAAAATGAATTTACAAATTTAATTGAAATCAATAATAATGGTGGTCTTAAAACTTTAGCTGAAAATAATGGTGTCCCAGAAACCTTGGGTTGGATTCCCAACACCGCTCCACTTCCCAAAGTTTGTATCCAAAACTCTCAAGCTACATTTACTCATCCTTCCAACAACTATCTTATTGCTACCAAACAAGAAATATCTGTTATGATGGCAAGTGCCGATTATCTTAATCAAACCTATGTTGCCTCTGAAAATCCTCATCCATTTGGAAATCTTCCATTTGTACTCATCTCTGTTGTAGGTAATGGTCAAGATTGGATCGATAGACAAACTACAATGGCCAGCTTATCAACAAATCATTATCAAATTTTAAATACTCAATCATCTCATTTTGTTCCTTTTGAAAGACCTACTGATGTTGTCGATGCAATTGGTGCCTTAGTTGACTTGATCTCTTTATCACCAAATGTTGAAATGGGTTGCACTAGAGAAAATTAATTTTCTTTTGTTTTCTCCAAAACAAATATTTTATATAGTATTTAATTATTAATAATTGAATAGCCAGGAAAAAAAAAAAAAAAAACGAAAGGGTTTTAAAGTTATCTTTTTAAACTCTTGATCCGATTCAATAAAATTTTATTTTTTTTGAAACAACTTTACATTTTTATACCTTTTCGTTTAAATATATTGAACCCAGAAATAAAATTGAAAAAAAGAGAAAATTATTTGTTAAATTTTTTAAAATCGATGAATCTGAACTTTTGGCGACTAATAAAATTGGTACCATTGGAGCTAAAGATAATAATGGTAAAATTAAATAAAAATTTGGTAAAGAAATTATGGTTTTAATAGTAAATAATCCAAATCTTGATGAATTTATTATATTAATATTTTGATAATTAAAATCATAGAAAAAATTACTTACATAAATATTTGAAGTAAAATAAAATCTATTGCTCTTTTTTTACCCAATAAAGTAGCAGTAGATATAATTTTAGCCTTATTATCATTTTCCATATTTATTATATAATGACACCCTAGATATATACATGTAATAAAGACAATAAAAATGGAATAATAATATTCAATTCCTGATCGAGGGAATGTATGTGAATTACAATAATAAATCCACCAATAAGTAGATATGTAATAACTACAAAAACTAATGTAACCACACCCAACATATTTTGAAGGAGAGTATGACCAAACACAAATTACTTGGAAAAGAACAAAAGTAAAGAATATCAATAACTCGTTCATTCCAAAGAGATAATAAACTAAAGACAATAAAATCAAAATTGACGTAAAGATAAATTGAAAATATGTGTCCAATTCTTGAAAAGTTAGAATGTCATATAGAGTCCTATCATTTGATGTGTCTCTATGATCACTACCCGTTAAAAAATCAGAGAGTGAGTTTGCTAAAAACATAAAATTATGAGTTTGAAACACTAAAAAGAATGCAAGAATTGATTTGGGGAGATCTAAAGAGTTGTTTTGAACAAAAGAGACAATAGAGCCCATGAAAAACAATATTATAATTGAAATTGCATTATAAGCTCTGCAACCTACTAAATATTTTTTTACTATTTCCATTATTGTAAAAAGAGATTATAAAAGGGTGCGGTTTGTAAGAGCAAAAGAGAATGACTTTGGAATAAACCAAAAATAAACTCTAATAAATACTCTTTTGTTTTCTTCTTTTGCTCTATTAGCAGAGAGTGTGTTCCATTCTCCATCTCCTTCGGATTTTTCCTTGCATTGCACCATAAATCTTTAAAAAAAATTAATTTCTGAATATTAAAAAATCTAGAAATGAAATAACAAATAGAAAAATGACGAAATTTTTAAAGATGAATTTAAAATTAAGTTCATCTTGAAAATGAATATTATGAAAACTGTAAAAATAGATATGTAAAAAAGATCTATTCTTTTCATTTTTTATTAAAAAAAAAAATAAAAAAACAAAAAAAATAATAAAAAATAAAAAAAACTTTTAAATTTTGTCGTGTATCATTTCGTATAAAACAAAGAATAAGATGAGTACTAAAGCTTTATGTTGCTCTCCTGGATGTCAAAAAGAGGCACAACTTCAATGCCCCAATTGCATTCAACTTGGTATCCAAGAGTCTAGTTTTTGTTCACAAGAGTGTTTCAAAGCCTTTTGGCCAATTCATAAATTATTACATGTAAAAAGTATGAAAGATAAAAACATCTCATAGAGAAAGGAGATACATGATATATCTTGTATTTTTTGATTACATATTTACAAACATATTCACACTTGCATATACTTAAAACATATATTAAATATTAGAACCAGTTGATGATAATGGAATTCCTTCACAATTTAGAGGATACAAATTTACTGGTCCATTAAGACCTGCTCATGTCACACCAATGAGAAAAGTACCATCAGGTATTCAACTACCTGATTATGCTATCGATTGTATGTAGATTTATCGTTATTTCAAAATATAAGTATACGTATACTAATAATAAATAGCTATTCCACATAGTGAAAAGGCAGCAGATAGAAGAAAACAACAAATGATTGTTCACACTCCAGAAGAAATTGAAATTATGAGAGAAGTTGCAAAGGTAAAAACATAATCTAGATTCATAATTAACAGCAACAAGTACACAAGTTACATCCAAACTAATTATTTCAACTCTATAGATTTCAAGAGAAGTTTTAGATATTGCAGGTAGAGAAGCAAAAGTTGGTATGACTACAGAAGAATTGGATATTATTGTACATAATGCTATTGTTGAAAGAAATGCCTATCCATCACCATTAAATTATTATGGTTTTCCAAAATCTTGTTGCACGTAAGTAGTATTCGTTTTATGAAAGAGACGAGGTTTTAGAGTAAAACGAATTGTAGACTAAAGTTCAAAAACTAACAATAATGATAATCTATTATTTTAGATCAATTAACGAAGTTATTTGTCATGGTATCCCAGATTCTAGACCAATACAAGATGGTGATATTTTAAATGTCGATGTAACTCTTTTCTACAAAGGATATCATGTAGATTTAAATGAAACTTATTTAATGGGAAATGTAGATGAAAAAGGCAAAAATCTTGTAAAATGTGCTTATGAATGTTTAGACAAAGCCATTGAAATTTTAGGACCAGGTGTTCTCTACAGAGAAATTGGTGAAGTTATTCAAAAACATGCCAACAAAGCCGGCTTTTCAGTTGTTAAAAACTTTTGTGGTCATGGTATTGGTAAACTTTTCCATTGTAATCCAAACGTTCCTCACTATTCAAGTAAGTTATCTTTTATATATACCCTTTATTTATTTAAATCTTATTCATTCCAAACTCACACCCAATAATAAATAGAAAATAAAGCAGTTGGTGTTATGAAACCTGGTCACATCTTTACAATTGAACCAATGATTAATGAAGGTAAATGGCAAGACGAAATTTGGCCAGACATTTGGACCGCTGTTACTTTAGATGGAAAGAGATCTGCCCAATTTGAACATACAATTTTAATCACCGAAACTGGTTGCGAAGTTTTAACTAAAAGAACTAAAGGTTCCTATATTGATAGACTATAAATATAATTATTTGTGTTCGAAAAAATAAAAAAAAACAAAAGATCCTAAGCCATGGATTGTTTTTTTTTTTCAATTGAAATCAAACATATAAATTTTATCACTATAATACTTTTAAATGAATAAAGATAGATAAGATATATAATATAAAACCTAAACATTTTATTTAAAAAAAAATAAAAACGTAAAGGATTAAGAAAACAATGAAACTAATTCATCAAATTCTTTTTGGGCTACACTTGGATCAATATTTGAAAGATCTTCATTCATTTCATTTCTATTTTGATTATTAGAATTGTTATTACTGTTATTTGTAGTGGTGGTAGAAGTAGTGTTTGGTGCTGTTGAACTTCCATCAGTACCATCAGTAGTTGGTCTATCTGTACTAAGTTTTGCTACTTTACTAAAATAATCCAAAATCAAATAACCAAGTGCTTCAGACCCATCATTACTTGGATCTGGTTCAAAACAACAATCCCTCAAAAAAACTGGCAAATTATTATAAAAATAATAAATACAAGCCTTTTTAAGTTCTGTAGCTTCATGAAGACTTGCCAATTGCATAATTGATACAAGGTTTGAAGGTGAAAGAGTTTCTCCAATTAAATCACAACATTTAACCTTTAAACCATCGAGCATATATTGATTAGCAAGAATTAACAATTCTGTTAACCAAATAGAAGGATTGGTTGATCCATCAGTGGTTGATGAGGAATTACTAGGAAGATCTTCAGTGTAAAGATAACATAGCAAAGCCAAAAAAACTTCTTTTGAAACGCCAGGGACAACAATCTCTCCACCTCTTGTTCCACTCTCTTTCATTCCATTGGTGAAAAGAGTTTTAAAATATCTTGAACGTGCACTTAAAATAACACGGTGACCAAATATTCTATCGCCAGGTGATGTTTCGGTTTGACCAACAACAAAAATTACATCGCTAAACTGTTCATTGTTTAAATATTGTTTCATATCTGCACCAATTGATTGAATAAATGGTGAATCTCCATTATTATTACTACTGCTACTACTATTACTACCATTGCTGTTATTTGAACTGCTTCTAGATTTGGAGGGTTGTTGGTAAAATTGATTGTTTGGTGGGAGATTTCCTTGGAAAGGGTGAACTGAAAAAATTGGATGATCTCCATTCTCCATTTGTGGTCCATTCAATTGGATTGTATTTTGTGGATTTGGGAGAATTTGGAAAAATTGTCCATGTGGATAAAATATAAATGGTTGATTCCAAGGATTCATAATAGGGATTGGATTATTATTTTGGTTATTTTGGTTATTTTGATTATTGTTTTGGTTGTTGTTATTGCCATTAACATTATTTTGATTATTTGCATTTGCATTGACATTTGCATTTGCATTGGCATTTGCATTTGCATTGACATTTGCATTGACATTTGCATTTGCATTTGCATTTGCATTTGCATTTGCATTTGCATTTGCATTTGCATTTGCATTTGCATTTGCATTTGCATTGACATTATTTTGATTATTTGTATTTGCATTGTTGGCGTTATTGTTATTATTATTATTATTATTATTATTTTCATTATGATTTGCATTATTATTAGCATTATTATTATTATTATTTGTGTTATTAATTGGTGGTTCTACATTATTTACATTTTGATTTCCCAAATCATTGTTTACGGCTATATTTTCCTCATTTGCAATGTTATTTGGTAAATTGGTATTATTTGTGGCGGTTGTGGGTTGATTATTATTGGCGGTGATATTGGTATTATTGGTGGTATTGCTTTGATTATATATTGATGCAGGTGTTGATGTAGGTGTAGGTGTCGGTGTTGGTGTTGGATTATTGTTATTGTTATTATCATTTGGATTTGGAGGATTTTGGGGGTTATTATTATTTGGTTGGAAATTTACAAAAGGAATATTATTATTGTTGGTATTGGCATTGGCATTGGCATTAGCGTTGTTATTATTATTATTATTATTATTATTATTATTATTATTATTATTATTATTAGCATTAGGATTAGGATGATTGAGATTGTTATTGGCTATATTATTATTTGCATTAACATTGTTTTGTTGTTGAGCTTGTTGAGCTTGTTGTTGTTGTTGCAATTGTTGTTGTGCTTGTTGTAATTGTTGTTGTGCTTGCTGAACTTGTTGTTGAGCTTGTTGAACTTGTTGTAATTGTTGTGCTTGTTGTTGTTGGGCTTGTTGATACATTTGTTGAATGTGGTTTTGTGCGTGTTGAATATGAATAAATTGATTTAAATTTTGAGGTCCCAGCATAAAATTTTGATGCATTTGTTGATTTAATTGAATTGGGAACTTTAATAATTGAGGGTTATTACTATTATATTTTTGATGAATCCACATTCCTAACCGATGAATATTTTCATTGATCAAACCAACAGGGAATCTAGAGTATTTTGGTGTTTCTGGTCTTTGACTAACCGGTATATACAAAAGACCTAAAAAACAATAATAAAACTTTCTAATAGAGGATGCATCTGATACTTTATAAAGCCCTTTGTTTCCTTTTGTCAATGATTCTACAATCTAAAATTTACAATAATATTAATAAATAATCAAATATAAAAAAAAAGAAAAATACAAACTTTGTTATGATCGGGTTGGTAATTATGATACATATAAACTGGTTCATAATAAAAATTCTTTTTCTGCAATAAATTATCTAAACTCTAATAAATAATATATTTTTTTTTTGATTAGTAAGAGGTTATGATTACAAAGATAAAAGAAAAACTTACCAATTCACCACCTAAATATTGAGGAATAGTGTTTGATCTTGAATAAATAAAAACAACTCTAAGACTCCAACTTCTAGTCGATCCATGTTTTGATTCCTCAATTTCATTATATTTAGATTCACTATAGTGTTTTATATTATTATTATTATTATTATTATTATTATTATTATTATTATTATTATTATTATTATTATTATTATTATTATTATTATTATTGTTATTGTTATTGTTATTGTTATTGTTATTGTTATTGTTAATATAAGAAAAACATGTATATTTATATAAAATCTAAAACATACATCATATCAAAAAGAGTTGTCATATCAAAAGAATTAAATTTAACACCATGAGCCAACTTATCTAGTTTTCCTTTAATTTCAATGTAATCGTTTGTAAAATCTAAAGCCCATATAGAAGATACTCTAAGAGTGCAAATAGCAAACTTGGCAGTAGGATCTGATTTTAGTTTTCCTCTGACATAAAGCGATAGAGCCTTTTTAATATGATCTAATCTAGGATTAGAATTCTTAAAAAGTGATGATATCTCCTCATCTAAATCTATACAAAACACGATATACTCTTGTTCAGTATTATTTAATGGTTGTTCAATCTCCATACATGTAATCGGTGATGTAATAGGAGACGACATATCCTCATCATCAACCATACTGCTAGAAGTTGAAGTAGATAAATTTGATGCTGTTGAAGTAGAAGTAGTAACTGAATCTCTCTATAATAATGTAGTAATAGAGTGATATAGATATATTTATAAATAAAAAAAATTACAGCGACATAAAATAATTTATGTACAAAACCAATTTTTTTTTTTTTTTGAAAATTTTTTAAAATAAAATTTAAGATTAGGAGGGATGTTAATATAATATTTTTAGAAAATAAAAAATAAAAAAACAATGTTTACAAATATTTTTTAAATTAATTAATGATGACAACATACATTTGACATTCTCCTTTTTGATGAAGCCTCTGATGATGTTGAAAATGAATATTCTTTTCTCTTTGTTGGAAGCATTTCTTTTAAAAAGAAAAAAGGATAATAAGGGTAAACAAAGAAAAGTACTTCCAATTAAATTAATTGTTGTACTCTTCCTTATTATTATTGCTTATATTTTTCTATGTGTGTGCTGTGTTTTTTTTTATTTCTAGTACCCAAAGCTGTATGTATAGTTGCTGTTGTATTATCTGGTGATTATGTGTCTACTCCTGTTAATGTAAAATTCTACCGATCAAAATAAATAAATCTAGATGACTTTGCAAAAAAAATTGAGAATTGAAAAAAAAAAAAAGAAAACAAATTTTAAAATTGAAGAATATGAAAAGTGTACTTTTAGTGAGTAGTAATACTAGTTGTGGTTGTTATTGTTGTTGTTGTTGTAAAGTACAGTACACTCATTAATGATGACTATAAAGTATGTGTAGTGTGTATGTGGTGTATAGAGTTGATGTGTAAATCTAGAGAGAAAACAAAAAAAAAGAGTATAGTAAGGAAAATCGAGAAATAACAAAAAAAAAATAAAAAATAAAAAAAGTTCTATTTGGTAATTAAATTCAATAGAACACCAAAAATTTCTCAAACTCTAAACAAAACTAACTACAAAGTAAACTAATAATTGAAAAAGCTATCTCTGTGTGTGTGTATGTGTAATAGTATAAAGTAGGCAAAAAAATTAATTTGTGTGTTGAAAGAAAATGAAAAAAAAAAAATTAAAATTAAAAAAAAGTTGTGAAGGTTTTTTTTCTTTTTTTTCTTTTTTTTTTTTTTTTTCCTTTTTGATGGTTATCAAAACACCCTTTTCACCCACTTATCACACCCGTTCTTTTTCAACATATCCTTTCCATACATACTTTCACACTCCAACAACATTAACACACTCCAGCACACCCCCACCCACGCTCACACACGCTGCCCACCTACTCTACTAATAGTAAGCACCACACCTATGTGTGTTATTGTGTGGTATAGTGATTGATAAATATTAGGAGAGAGAGAGAGAGAGAGAGAGAAGATTGTTTTGAAGGAAAAAAACAATATGGAAGGGAAGGGTTTTTACTTTTTGTGAAAAGTGATGAGAATGGAAAATTTATAAACTAGTTTTTTTCAACACATAGATGTGTTTTTGAATATTTGTAAACTTAATATCACTACTATAAAAATTAAACAATTTCTCCTTTCTTTTTTTTACACACTGTAGTAATACCTTATTTGGATATAGTCGTGTAAATCAACACACACTCACTCATCACAATAATAAATGCATGTGATAGTAGGTGAAAACTATCTATCTTGAGCACATAGTTTGCCAAAAATAGCAAAGATAAGAGATTTAATTAATATTATTATTATTATCAAACAAATTATTTTGATTTTGATTGTTGTGGTAGTAGATATTGATATTGTTGTGAATAAAATATGGGTGTGTGAATGAATAAAAGAATATCTTGCTTGAGATCTCATAATTTTAAAAATATCGATGGACGATTTTATCTTTTCCAGGTTTTTTTCAAAATAAATGATTTCGTTTTTTTTTTGATGGAAAAGAATGTATACATTTTATTTATTTTAGACATTTCAATGAAAATATGTATATATAGTGTATAAAAAACTAAAAGAATAATAAATATACATCCTTATATATAAGTTTTATGATCGAAAATTGATATATTATATTTTTACATGATGGATATATATGATTGCCAGATATGATGTGTTTGATTTATGAATATATGGAATCAAACAACCAATGAGAATCATTTACTTAATATTTTTAATTATTTCAGGTTGTTTAATCTATAAAGGATTTATTTTTTTTTTTTTTTTTGTCTTTTTTTTTTTTTTTTGTTTTTCTTTGTTGTTGTTTGTATCATTAATTATGAATCAAAGCTTAAGTGTTCTTGTTGTTGTTGTTGTTGTTGTTGTTGTTGATATTCTTGATTCATTATATCTTGGTGATGAGGGATTTGTTGTTGTTGTTGTGGGATGTTTTGATATTGTTGATAATACATGGGAGGTAATTGTCCTGTCCCCGCTGATGGATAGTGTTGTTGTTGCTGTTGTTGTTGTAATTGTTGATAAATTGCAGTATCATTTACGTTATTGTTATCAATGGATGTTGATAAACTACTGCTATTACTTTGTCGTGGTGATGATGGAGGTGAACAAGATAAATTACCAGAGGTTGAAGTTGTAGTTGTTGAAGTTTGAATATTATTACCTTGATCATTGTTGTTATTTGAAACATTTGCAGAATTTGTGTTATTGTTGTTGTTGTTATTATAGTGATTCTCTACTTTTCTAGGCGATCTTTTGGCATTGTGATTAGAGTTTTTTTCATGTTCTCTAAACCTTGATAAATAGACTCTGAGGGGTTCTGTATAATTATCAAAGCCCAACATTGTCATTGCAGCAATGATATCTTCGCCATTGATTGTTTTTCTTTTCTCAACTTGACATTTCTCACTTGCTTCACTTGTAATAAAACTAATAAACTCTGATACACAATCTTGAACAGTTTCTTTTGCATCCTTTGCAACCTTTGCATTGTTTGGTAGTGCTTTTTTCATTATTCTAATAATATTTGCAATTGGTAAATATCTATCTTGTTCTCTATCTCCATCGACATTGTTTACTCCACCACTACCACCCTCTTCATTGCTAATCATTCCTCCTTCTTCTGAATTATTCATTATGTTTTGTTATGTATATATATTAAGGTTATCTTTACTATTGTTGTCAAATATATGTATATAAAGTAAAGTTTTAGTATTATTGTCTCGATTATGATTGGTGGTGTATATATATTTATATAAAATGAAAAAAAAAAATATATATTATGTTGAATACTATACTATAGTATCAATATAGCTTAATAAGATGTGTTTGATATCGTTAGATGTAATATTACTATACAATGAAAAAACATATGAAAATAATTTATAAAACACACTCACACACAAAGGATACGAAAGAAAAAAAAAAAAACAAGATATAGCTATATAAGGCAACAATGAAAGGATTGTTCTCTATTCTATATGTAATATATGATATAGATAGAGAGTGGTCTGTAAATCTTTGTGTTTTCGATTATATCATATACAATTGTATATCTGTGTGTATGGTACTAGTTTGGTATGGGACAAAAAAAGAAAATCTTAAAAACTGTCAAAAAAAGAACAAACAAAGGTTTTTTTTTTTTTTTTGTGATTTTTTTTGTGATTTTTTTTTTTAGACAAAATTTAAAAGATTTTAAACTACCTTTGGTTCAAGTCAACTGACTTTTGATACAAAATTATTTTTATTACTATTAAATTGTTGTTGTTGGTGTTTTAACAAGAATAATGATTTGATTTTATATATATTACTTGATGGTTTGAAAAAACATTTAATTAAATATATTTTATATTCTATTTTGTAATATTGGCTTTAAAAAGCATGTGGTGTTGTATTGGCGTGGGGTGGGGATTTGTGGATATTGTGGTCCGGAGTTGTGGATAGGTAGAATTAAAATAAATTGTGCAGTGGTGAATTGAATTTCTTTGTCGTATAAAAACACAATAGATAATCGACAATAATCAAAGATTTACATATATGAGGAAGGTGGAATATGTTAAAATAATCCAAGTATTCTCCCCCCCCCCTTCGCACACTGATACGAAACCATCATAATTTTTACTTTTTTTTTTTTTTTTTTTGTTTTGTTTTACAATTGTGTGGAGAGGGGTGTGGTGTGTGTTTTGCAAAACATAATGAATTGCAACATTTGGAAAAAAAAGGATGTAACTTGTGTTTTTGGTTTGGTGCTATTTTTTGTTTGAATGTAATAAATCTCCAAAAAATAATAATAATTAAGGATAAAAAAATTGTTAAGGTTTTACATACATTCAGAGCTACTAGGATTGATTTATCCATATTGAATTGAAATTTTATATATTTTACAATCAAACATTTGAAAAAAAAAATATAAAAAAAATTATAAAAAAAATAAAAAAAATTCCCTTTATAATCTCCAAGACAATACCTTTTTTAGTTTCAATGAAAAAAACCTAAAATCAAAACCACAAAAGTTTTTTTTTTTTTCCTTTTTAAGATGTTGGATTGATATATATATCCATGCAAGGTTAATCAACAAAAAGATTCATTAATTGTTGGTATGAATCCAATCAATCTTTGTTTTTTTTTTTTATTTAGTTATTTAAACGAGTTCGTTTTTTTTAGAGATAAACTGAGTTTTAAAGGAAGAGATTTTTGATTGGACGTTCCACGAGCTGTGATAGTCTTCTCCTCTTTTATTCCCAATCTATCATTTGATTGTGGATCAGAATCATCCTTTTTAGGTGGTATGATTATCTCTTTTTGGAGTTGTTGTTCTTGTTGTTGTACTTGTGGATGTAGAGTATTGAGTTGGGGTGGAGCCTTTCTAAAAGTTAAATTTATTCTTGGCTCTTTTACCTTTAACTCTTTAGGCACTCCATGTTTATAAAAAGACTGTGTTTCACCTTGCATAACTATTAAGGAACCATCACATAAAGAATATTCTAATTTCTCTTGTTCCCCCTCTTTAAATTGATCATCTTTCATAGACTTTAAAATAAACCTTCTTGTTGCACCTAAAGAGACAGAAGCAATTGTATTTTTACCTTCACCAATTGCCTCTTTATCTGAATGAAATGCAATATAATCGTTTCCATTACGATATAAATTAACTAGGACATAATCAAATTGAACATCCAACATAAATTCAAGTGATTGTTTTAAAACTAATAATGTAGGGGTCCAAGGCCTTTGTTTTTGACTCTGGTATCTAGCAGAAACAACAATATCTTTATCAGCTACCCAACTTTGTACTCTATAGAAAAATAAATATTAATATTTATCAAATACTATAGGTATTATTATAAAATGAATCATAATACCTTGGTACTTGAAACTCTTTACCATAGATTGTTCTAGTTGCTTGTTCAAAGTTTAAGTAGCCACTCATTAGCTCATTGAATAGAAAGGTTGTTTGATCTTTTGTTAAAAAGTTTTTATACCATTTAAGATTACAATTTGCTTTCTGTAAATTTATATATTCTAATTTATTCTTTAATAGATTTGATTCTATTTCGAATTTAAAATTTTCATATTTATTTATTTCTTTAAACTTTTTATTATTATTATTATTATTATTATTATTATTATTATTGTCTGTATCCAATTGAATATCCCTCTCTTCTTCTTTATCTTTTTCTTCAAGTTCTCTTTTTTTAGGGCTTAAAATGTTTTTAAAAAATTCCATATTATTGTTGATTGTGTGAATGTTTTTTGAAATGATGAAAATTTTTGTAAAATTTTACACTTTTAGTGAATTCAAAAATTCTTGGAATTTTTAAAATTTATCAAAAATCTCTTGATCATGATATGACTTTTTCTATTTTGATAAGAGGGTGACATAAACCTCCAAACACTACACATCATGCTTGCCAGCATGGAACATCGCTTTCACTCCCTGATTGTTGATATTTAGTAATCAAGAAATTAACTTTTTTCAAACATAATCAAAATCAAACATAATCTTTTTTCATAGCATATCTATTTTCAACTCCCTATCGCACAACTATCAAATAGATTAAAGATTAATGACCATCTATATCAACGTCTCTATGTAAAATTTTTTTTTTTTTTTTAATTTTTTTTTTTCAACCAAAATTTTACCACCTTTGCATTCGCTTCATACGACACCCTCTCTTTTCTTGAGAAAAAGAAATAAAGAAAAGTAAATAGATAAGATGGAAACAAATAATGAAATGGCATCAATGTATGCCCCAAACAATATCGGAATCGATTCATATAGCAATAATACCACTTCTATGAATAGTGACAACACTACCAATGGAAACATGTCTTTTGTCAATAGCAATGAAGTTTCTCATAATAACTCTTCCTCCTCCTCCTCTTCTTCTTCATTCTTTAATGGTACTGGATCATCATTAGATCAATCTACTATGACTCATAGAATGACTACTCTTACAACAAAGATTAGAGATTTTAAGAACTCAAAGCTTGAAAACACTAGAAATTGGTCACAATTCATTGGACAAAGAAATCAATACGCTGTCCCAACCATAGATAGCACAAGTACTAGAATTAAAGAGAATGTTGTCTATTTTCAAGCAAACTATATGATATTATTCTTAATATTTGGTGCATACTTTTTCATTACCAAACCATTGTTTCTCTTTTTAGTTACCCTTTTATTTTTAATATCTGCCTACATTCACTATTTGAACCCAAATCTTCCTGAATATCAAAAAAAGATTGGTTATGGTGTACAGGTATTCCTTTTCATTTATTTTATTATCACTGCTGGCTCTAGTTTGTTTTGGTTAATCGGTGCTACTATTACAGGTATTTATAGTATTTAGCTTGCTACACCACCATTACACATTTACTAATCATTTTATTACCTTAAATAGTTTGTTTACTTCATGCCGCTTTTCATGTACCAACACCATCAGATGATGCTAGTCTCAAATTTGGTGGAGGTGTTTAAAATGTTTACAAAAATAAATAAATAATTTGTAATAAAGAAAATATACAAATACAAGTCTTTAGAGATATTATAAATAGATTAGATACAAAATGTTGTAAAGATTTTATTTATTATTTTAAAATAGTCGCATAAAAGTAATGTCAGAAAGACTCGTTCGTTTTTCTTTTTTTTTTTTTTCTTTTTTATCGAGAAAAACTTTGATCAAAGGAATTCTGTCCAATAGATAAAAAAATACTTTTAAATTAGAGAATCAACTGTTGTTGTATTTTCTAAAATAAAAGTTTATCTATCAAATAGAATCCCTTTAACTAAGTCTTTTAAATAAGCAACAAAGCAAATAAATAAAACATTCTGTAAGATAATAGTCTAAATTAGTATTTGAGATTATAAAATGTATAGAATATTAAACTAAAGAAAGATTATTTAGATAAAAATAATAAAAGTCAGAGTAACTATGAAAGACATCTTAATTATCAATCGATATTTCTAAAACAGAAAACCAAAAGAATCAGCATACATTGTTTCTTTTAGGTTATCATCATACAAATTATTATGTATCTAAAATCTTTCCACATCCAAAGTCCAAGGAGCTATAGAGGTAGTATTAAAATATTTTATATACATACATTTAAAAAGATATTTCTTTAGTGGGTAAAAGATTGTAGTTGCTGCATGAAAATAACACAATAGAGAAGATTGTGATATTGATTAAAACAACGGGATCGGGTGCTTTTCTCTAGCTTCTTCAATGTTGGCGCATTCGGTACGAGGAACCGAATACAGACGGTGAAAAGCGTATGCGAAATTTTATAGATATGACATTGTCAGACCCAACCTTTATAAATAGAATCACTATCAATCCCGATTATGGGTTGTTTGAAAAAAAACGAAAACGAATGAAAAAATTTGCATGAGAAAAATAAAAAAAAAAAAAAAACGTTAGTTTTAAATGACAAAGTGAGCAATATGATAAAATCTTTCAAACTTAATATAAATACCTTTGACATTTAAAAAATGTGCTTATTTTAAAGAAAATTCATCATTGAGTATACTCATTGAATTTATAATTATCATCTCTGGATTCGTAGAGATGTTGTTTTTAGTGCAATATTATAGTTGACTCAACTCATTTAATTGAATTAAAAAAAGATGTGATGGTCTTCAAAATCAGATCTGATCATAACAACTTTCCCTCATATGAAAAATATGTGCCAAATTCAAAACTAAAAATCTCACACACCCACAAGGCAGGCAATAAAAGTCAATTTTTGAAGTTCTTGAAGAAAAAAAAAAAAAAAAAACTTTTCAAAAATTTTTTTAACACCTTTGTCATCATCATCAAAACTTTTTTTAGTTTTTGCTGGGGATGTGCTTTTTTGAAATTTTTTTTTTTTCATTTTTTCATTAAGAAGCATTAACCAAACACATACACTTTAGACATAGTGGATCATTGTATAATATTATAATTACAGCGCGTATTATTATTTACACAATCACTAGTTTATATTTTTTTTAATTTATATACATAATAAAATGGGTTTCCGTTTCTTAGATATCGTTAAACCATTTACCGCTTTCATTCCAGAAGTTGGTCAACCAGATAGAAAGGTAATTTAAATTAAATTAGTGGAATCATTGATTATAAATAATAATAATAATTGAAAAAACAATTCAATCAATGTTCAACAACAAGAAATCAATTTATTTATAATCAATCAACACATGTGACCAAAACTAATTATTATAAATAATAATAGATCCAATTCCGTGAAAAAGTTTTATGGACTGCCGTCTGTTTATTTATTTTCTTAGTTTGTAGTCAAATTCCACTCTATGGTATTAGATCAAATGATTCATCAGATCCATTCTATTGGATGAAAGTTATTATGGCTTCCAACAGAGGTACTTTAATGGAATTAGGTATTGGTCCCATTGTTACTTCTGGTATGGTTATGCAATTATTAGCTGGTGCTAAATTAATTGAAATTGATCAAAGTGTAAAATCAGATAGAGATCTTTTCTCTGCTGCTCAAAAATGTATATATTCTCTATCTACTTTTTCTTATTTTTTTTTTTTTTT
>AJWJ01000255.1:0-32652 GCA_000277445.1 Polysphondylium violaceum
TAACAATATATACATCTATTTTAACATCATATTTCAAAAATAGTGTTATTGTTGATCCAAATTTTGGTGTACTTGTATCTTCAACACCCGACGAATGTTCAATAAGTAAGGGTATGCCTAATTGGAAGTTAGCTGTGATTATCGTTTGTTCAGTTGTAGGTGCTGTTATTTTAATCACTGTAATTTGGGTGTTGTGTAAAAAGAATCACAGAGGAAAGATTATCGCCCTCAAGTTGAAAAATAAGAGATAAGTAATCAAGCCCGGAACAAAGTACCAAATCAAGTATTGTTTATCTAACATCGTTGAATCACAAATCTAATCCTTGTGATAAAAGTCAGAAAGTGCATAAAAACACACATTTGAAGGCTAAAAGACTCCCAATCAACAAGATATTTTGACAAAAAAAAAAAAAAAAATAACGAAAAAAATAAAAATAAATTCAACAAGTAATAACCGCCCGATACCAATCACGATCTAGAAAAGATATTTTTAAGAATACAATGAAAACTAAGGAATTTTTTTTTGAAAAAATCGAAACCAATACTTTTTTCTTCCCTTTCGTTTTCATTTCAATTTAATGTATGATAAAACATAAAGGCTGTTCTCAGCGCTAAATATACATATATAACAACAACAAACATAAAATGAGATGCTCAATAATTTTATTATTAATAATATGTTTTATTGGTGCAAGTCGCAGTGCGGTTTCTTTACCTGCCCCTTCCATCACTTATGTCAGCGCCCCATTTTTTTTGACATCTGAGAGATATTTTGATATTTTGGGTGTTGGTTTTACGTAAATATACAATCTTTATTGTTCACCTTCAGGACCTATGAGAGCATTATTACTCACTCAATCTATAATCCTCTATAGATCACCTCTGACCAAATTTTATATAAATGACGTAGAATTTCCCATTCTTTCCTCAAATGATACTTTTATGACAATATCTTTAGAATATAAAAATTTGCCTATACCTGCCAATGGTGAATATAAATTTAAAATTTCTACGAGTGGTATTGATTCAAATATTTTTACTGTGATAGGATTTGATAATCCAAAAGTGTCACAAAATAATCAAATTGTTTATTTAACTTCAGCAGATGGTTCTGGTGTATTTGATAAAGTTGATTGGACAGGAGTAAAAGCGGGATATATTACTCCATATTCTCTAATAACTAAAGTAAATGCAACTACACTCTCTTTTGCAGCATTTGCGGAGGGTGCTAAAGTAAAACGGTACACTATGTTTGACAGATATGCCAAACCCAGTTTTACCGCTCCAACATCCCTATTGGCCCCAGTGGTCAGCAACTATATGTGGGTAGGACAAAAGATTCAAATCAATGGATTCTACTATGTTTCTCCTATGGAAGTGTATGTCGACGGATACAATTGCACAATCGAATCATTGTACCCTACTCAGGTCTTATGCAAACCTATAGATGATTATTTTAAATACATCACAGACACTACTAATATCCCAGTGCTTCAAGTCCAATTCATCGATCCATCCTTGGTTATTCCACCAACATATTTAAACGGTAAAATGGTTTCTCTTCAAAGCTTTAACAAGAGTGGTGAAACAACATTCATCAATGTAATAAGCTCTAGCAATGCTGGCCCAGTAGCCCCTGTATTGACTGGATTAACCAGTGCACCTATTACTCTCATCGAATACAACAGTACAATGGCAACATTTATTGTTCCAGGAAGTGCTCAATGTGGTGTCTCTTATTTATCCCTTGCCGACGGTACAAGAGTGTCCAACAAAATGTTGATTTGTCCAACTCCAGGTTTAATTGATGGTATTTTCAACAGAAACTCTCAAATCACCGTGAGGGGTGTCTTTTTAAATACTACCCTTTATGGCTCCTCAACAAGCGCCATCAAGTTTTATTTTGTCCTTCCAAATGGTGTTCAATCAGACTGTGTCTCTCCAATTGTCACAATGACTCCAAATTATATCTACACAGTGACTTGTACAGTTCCTGATCTAATTAATAGTATCAAGTTTGTGGCTCAAACAGTAGGTAATACTAGTGCCACCATGGTATTGCAATATCCAAAATACATTACCATCAACAAAGTCACATCGACATACTATGCCAAATCTGGTACAGTTTCACTCTTGGGTAAAAATTTTAATGATGTAAAGAATGTTATCATCGGTACTGTCCAATGCAACAGTCCTATGGTAAACAATGATGGAACATTAATTACTTGTATATTCGCCTCTAGTGCTCTTTATGCTGATCCCTTGGTTCCCTTTTTAAATGTAACCGTTATAACTAATCAAGATCAACTTACTTTACCCTTGTTTAGCTACACCTGTGATATCGCATGTAACCAAGGTACTTGCCAATACACCACCAACACCTGTGCTTGTCCAAACAACGGATGGTCAGGAGATAATTGTAATCAAGTTGTACCAACGATTGTCACTTCTACCTCCACCGTCTATGGAACACCAGGCAAAGTAACAATCAGGGGTACTAATTTTGTAAACCTAAATCCCCAAGTAACCATTGGTGGTTCTACCTGTGGTAATGTAGTTGTATCAAATGATCTCACAACCATTGTTTGTGACTATCAATCCAATGTAGAGTCTATTAACAATGCTCCCCTTATAGTAGCTGTTATCATTGACGGCAGATTTTCCACATCAAACCCAGTTTTCTATTACACAAAAGTATGTCCATCTGGTAGCAATGGGTTGGAGTGCTCTGGTCATGGCACTTGCAATAAAGAATTTTCTTGCGTATGTGATAGTAGATGGATTAATGCTGATTGCTCTGCCATAGATCCTCCAACTATTAAAGGCACAACAACTACAGCCAAGTATGGACTTCCAGGTTTAGTTACCATCTATGGCTCCAACTTTGTAAATTACAACTTACAAGCAACCATTGGAGGTTCTATTTGTAGCAATATTGCTGTCTCTCAAGATCTAACATCCCTCACCTGCCAATTCAAAGGAGATGTAAAAGTAATGAATGATGGTGATTTGTTGGATGTAATGGTTAGCGTAGATAACCAATTCACTGCAACAGCTAAAGTATATCAATATGCACCACAATGTCTCAAGAATGGTGTTGTCTGTAATGGCCACGGTGTTTGTAATTCAACATTTGCATGTGATTGTGATAAAGGTTGGTCATCAGATTGCTCGGTAGTTGTTCCAACTATAAAGAGTGCTTCTGCAATTAAATATGGCGTTCCTGGTACTGTTACAATTGTTGGTGAAAACTTTGTAAATCTAAATCTAAAAGTAAACATTGGTGAATCTGTTTGTAGCAATGTAGTTGTCTCACAAGATTTAACAACCATCACTTGCCAATTCAAATCTGATATAAGAATTAAAAATGATGGAGATTTATTACAGGTAGTGGTTATTGTAGATAATCAATTCACTGCCTTCGCAAATGTATTCACATACTTGCCCCAATGTCTCAAGAATGGTGTAGTTTGCTATGAACGTGGTGTATGTAACCAACAAACATTTACATGTGATTGTGATAAAGGATGGTCATCATCAAATTGTTCAGTGATTCATCCATCTATAAAGAGTGTATCTGCAATTAAATTTGGAACACCTAGCACTGTTACAATTGTTGGTGAAAACCTCGTAAACAAAAACTTGGAAGTCACCATAGGTAGTTCTATTTGTGGTAATGTAGTAGTTTCTCCAGATTTGACAACACTCACATGTTTATTCCAATCAAATATTCCAGTATACAATGATAATGAATCATTGGCAGTAATAGTTGTCATAGATTCACAATTTAGAGCAGCCAGTACATTCTATTATCTCAAACAATGTATCAATAATGGAATAATTTGCTCATCGCGAGGTGTATGTAACCAACAAACATTTACATGTGATTGTGAAAAGGGTTGGTCGTCATCTTCAAACTGTTCGGCCATTTATCCTACAATTAACGCAGCAACATCGACTAAACAAAATACACCTGGTCTTGTCACTATTTATGGTAGTAATTTTGTAAACTGGAATCTTAAAGTAAACATAAACTCATCATCATGCACAGATATTACTGTATCTGATGATCTCACCTCTATCACCTGTATGTTCCAATCTGATATCCAAGTAAGCAATATTAATCAAGCATTGACTGTCTATGTTGGAATCAATGATAAATTTAGCACCAAAAACGATGTATTCATCTATGGCAAACCTGAACAAACTTGTCCAATCAAGGACGGTAAATTGTGTTCGTCCAATGGTCTTTGCAACCAACAATTCTTGTGTGAATGTAACAAAGGTTGGGAATCATCTGATTGCTCAGTTCAAGATATTACACAAGAATTGGGTGTGGTCTTGGAGATCCCAAAGATTAAAAAAGATGATACAGCTTCTTTGATTAAAGCACCATCAGGTATTTATTATGACGTTGGCATCGAGATGATCAATGAAATAACAGGCAGCAATGATTTAGTTTTATCCTATTCACTAAAGAATATTAGATGGATATCACAAAGTGACCAAGAACATCACTACACTACCGAATTACCAAACAATTCAACTGTAGATGTTAGATTGACCCTCAACTCTCAAGATCAACGTGTATATTACAATTTTGCTGGTGACAGTATTCCAATTCTACCAAAATCTGTAAAATATCAAATTCAATTGACCAATTGGCCATTTAGCAACTCTCAAAACAGTGTAGAATTTATCTTTAAATCTGGTATCGCACCCAAAGATGAACAAGAATCTCAAAACACAAATCAATGTGGTCACCAAGAAACCACAACAACCACAAAAACAACAGACGACTCTATTAGAAGTATACAAATTAGTTTGAATGGTGAAACATTGATCGGTACATTCTCTGATCGAATGATTTTAGATAGTAGACCAGCCTACAATAGAGTAAATCAACTTTCTGCTATGCAAATCACTAAATATCAATTAGATACAGCACCAGTGTATACATCTATTCAAACATCGTATTTCAAGAATAGTGTTATTGTTGATCCAAATTTCGGTGTTCTCGTATCATCAGCTCCAGAAGAATGTAAAACAAGCTCAGGTATTGCCAGTTGGAAACTAGCTGTAATTATTGTATGTTCAGTGGTAGGTGCATCTCTCATTGTTACAGCCACTTGGGTATTCCTCAAGAAAAGTAGCAAAGCAAAGATTTTAATGTTTAAGATGAGATCTTTTAAAAATTAATAAATATATATATATTATCCATGAATAAATATTTTCAACATTTGTGTAGTGTGGAAATAAAATATCTATGAAAACTATACTAATCATCATATTATATTATATTATATTATTATATTATATTATTTATTTAAAATTAAAACATTGAGTATTGAGTATTTTTTTTTTCTTTGTCTTTTTCTTTTTCTTTACATATCAAATAAAAGTTTGTTATTATTATTTGAATTCTTAAAGGTATTTGTATTTTCGTCATCGTCATCAGAGTCTACCAATGAATTTGGGGCATCACTAAAACTAAATACATGAGATTTACTATTACCACCACTTCTACGATTATTGATGGAGCTATTGTTTTTATCCATTTTACCATCGTCTTCATCATCTGAATCATAAAGACCTGGGAATTTGGAACCGTGATGATCATTTTCATAGTCATCTTCAATTTCAAATTTGGGTAACATTTTGTAACGAGCAACGCCTGATCTAAATCTTTCTCTAATATACCAAATACCAAGACCAATGACGAGAGCACCAGCAACAACGCCAGCAATAACTTCCAAGGCAATGACAGCGCCACGACCATTCTTGGTACAGTCTTTGCCAGAGTAACCAGTGGCACAGGATTGACAATTGTCTCCAACAAAGTTGGATGGACAACTACATTGGCCAGTGGTAGAGTCGCAAGTTCCTTTACCACATCCTTCACCACAAGTGAAATTGGGGGTACAGTCTGGATAGTTGACGTAACCGTTGGCGCATCTGTTGCAAGAGGTACCGTTATAGTTTGGAGAGCAGGTACATTGTGCGAGACCAGAGTCTGAATTTACTTTACAAACACCCAATGGAGCACAAACTCCGTCTTCTCCGGTGCCTCTCTTACAACCACAACTGTCTTGTTGACATTGATTGGTGTAGCAAATGGGGCTGCCCATTGAGCTTGGATTGGTGTTGATGTAGCCTGGAGCACAGTTGTAACAAGTGTCTCCTTGATAACCAGCAGCACATTGGCATTCGCCATCGGCAAAGTAACCATTGTCTGAACAAGAGACGTCAATCATTTCGTAAAAGTATTGGGGTGGGAGGACGGCGGCATAGCCTTCATCATCAAAGAGAAGAGAAGAGTCAATGTTTAATCTGTATCTTTCTTTGGAAACCAAAGAAGAGGCAGGGAAAACCAAATCCCATCTGGTGGCATCGGGGTTCTTGCAAATGGCTTGGGTGGCGTTGATCAACTTGTTGTTCATGGAGCCGCTGAAATAGAAACCTGTGGCAACATATTGTGCTTTTTGACAGGTGATCTTGGCCATGTCTTTATCATAGAGACCCTCGGTCAATTGAATGGAAAGAGTGAGTTGTTTGGTTGGATCCATATTGTATCCGCTGGCTGGGAGGACAAGACCAGCAAAAGCAGTCTTTTTATCGAGAATTGACAAGGAATAGGTGTATGGGAAACATAAATCGCCATAGATGCTAGAGCCAAAGTAGGGTGTGGCCAAAGGTGGATGAGAGATGGTGAGTACATAACGACCAACTTTGAGAGATTCAGTAGAGAGAACTTGAGTGAGGGCAGTGGCACCAGAATAATATTGAGCGCTGGTATCAGCAACACCAACTTTGCTAAGGGTAGAAATGCCATTGACATTCTTTACACTATAGAGTTGGAAGATAAAGTTGGTTACCAATGGATCAAAGCTAAAGATGGCTTGAATACGAGAGATGCTAGTGGTTTCAAAAGAGATGTTGTAACCGTATTGCAAGTTATTGTTACGAGCAAGATAGTCACCCGAGATCTTGGAGCTAATAAATTCAGAGTAGGCACCATTAGAGTCTAATTTTGGATTGGCGTTTGGAAGTTGGGTAGCGGCAGAAGAGCAAGCGAGTTGATTGCTTAAAAGACTCTTGGGCTTCATGAGGATTTGCATTCCAAAGGCTGGACAAGCGCCCTTGATGCTGCCAGAGTATTGCATTTCGACTCTATAAGAGCTATAGGTTGGCATTTTGCCTGGTGGAGTTGGTTGACCATTTGGATTGACCAAAAACAAACCAGAGTTTTGACCCATACTTAATTTACCTTGGTTATAGTAAGAGACTGCTTGTACGTTATTGTTGTTGGCGTCGTAGATGTTATAATCAATCTTGGAATACATTTGTGAGCTGGCAGTGAAAATGCTTACGAGGGTTGCCTCAGAGACAGAGAAAGAGATGTTTTGACTCGATTTGGTTGGTTGAATAAATGTGCTACCATAGAGACGAAGGTTGCCTTGACCATCGATGGGGCCACCAAATTCAGAAGAACCACCGTCTACAGCATTCAAATTCCATGGAGTAATGTCAAAGAGTGAGCAATCGACATGGTTGTCTTTGGAGGCATCACGAATGCTAATAGACAAACGATATGGAGTACAATGTGGGGTGATGGTGTTGGGTACTGGATAGGGATTGATAATAGTCAATTCATAGTCACCAACGGGTAAAACAACATTGAGTTCATTGATATTACGATTAGCTTTACCAACAATCAATACACCCTTTGGACTAGTTATGTAGAGATCCAAATGGCCCAAAAGGAATTGGTAGCCTAATTGAGCAAAGACAAGGGATGGAGTCTTTAATGTGAATTTGGTTGTTTGAATGGTGCTTGGTGTCTTGAGGGTTTCCCAGGCAATGTTGAGTTGTTCAGAGTAAAAATAGGTGCCATCAGGAGAGATTGCAATTTGTGCGGGTGGTTTGATGTCCTTGCAATCCTGGGGAAGAGCAATTCCAGCTAATTCTTTGGTGAGTCTATCGAGTGGTTCAAGGGCAAGTTCAACATCAACTGGTGAGTTTTGGAATTTACCGCCAAATGTCAAGGTGTATTGGCCTTGTTGCAAGATGGAGACAATGGATTCAAATGTATTGACGACATCAGTAGTACCTTGTTTGAGGTTGAGGAGTGGTTTGTACACAGTGGTGTAGACATTGCTTTCGTCGGTTGGCAAGATAGAGGCCTTGACTCTAAAGAGGGTTGGTTCAAAGACACTGAAATGGATTTGGTTGTGTGCAGCATTGCCATCATACATCATGTATTCGCCTTGGAGATGGGTTTGGCCGTTGTAGCCGAGATAGGGATAGGTGTCCAAGGTGGTTGGAATGTAGTGATAGAAACCGTCGATTTGCTCCATGTTGGTGTATGGTTCAATGTAGAGTTCATAGTTGAAAAATGAACAGCCCATGATGTCTGGAATGGAAGAGTATGGCTCATAGATGGTCAAGACATATTGACCGGCAGGCAAGTTGACAATGTCCAACAAGTTTCTGTTTGGTCTATTTTCACCATAGTAGACCTTTTGCGAGGTCTTGCTTGAGATTTTGAGAGACAAATCGCCAGTGAGGAAATCAAAACCAACTTGGGCGTGGATGTTGGCAGCAGAAGTGATGGTGAAGGGAATGTCGTATGATTTGAGTGCAGTGCCAATTGGGGTTTGTTGGAAGTGGAACACAGTGTCAGCGTTGTCAAAGTTACTATAACTGTAACTAGTGCCGGCAATTATAACGGGATTGATGCTGGGTGGCCAGAAATCAGAGTTGCCGGGACAAGTGGATGCAGTGGTGTAGTCAGAGTAGGGACCTACGGCAATTTCCATGTTAAAGTTGTTGCAGGGGGGAACATCATCCCATTTCCAGTATTGGATTTGGAAGGTGTACATGTAGTTTGGTTGCAAGACGACGACAAAAGAGGCTTCAGCATTGATGAGATTGGAGCCACTGACAATGGTCTTGTCGGTGAATGGGTCAATGAGTCTGATGCCGAGAAGGACAATGTGGGGTGAGACATAGACACGCATGATAGACTTGGTCTTGACAGAGATGGGGATGTTGCTCTCGGTAAAGTTGGCGTCGTATGGCACGATAAAATTGGGTGACTCATAGTGCATCTTACCCTCGGTGCCAAGGAAACGGATGGAATTGAAATTCAATGGCACACGTTCACCTGAACACATGGGGACTTTGGCAAGAGGTAACACGCTGAGGTCAAACTCAAACTGAATGCATGGGGGGAGAGTGGAGGGATAGTTTACTTTGGGACGTTCAATTCTCAAGATATATTGAGCTGGATCCAAGTTGGATTGGAGCCAGTTGAGGTTATAGTCGTGTGAACCGGCAATAAAGAGCTTGTCAGTCTTGCTTACATTGTCATACTTGTAGAGATTGACACGGAGATCAGCTCTAAGGAATTCAGAGGCAACAGCGGTATAGAATTGGGCGACTTGGGTCACTTGGAAAGAGTAGATGGCAACGACATTGGTAGTGTCGTCGGGGAACGAGTAGTAGGGTTGTTTGTTGATGGCACCATCTTCAAAGATGAATGGGAACTTGATTCTAAAGATGGGCAAATCACTCTTTCCGTCGGCGGGACAATTTGGCTCGTAGGGGAGCTTGTCGGTTGACGATGGTTGAATGGCAACCTCGAGATTCAAGACTGGACAAAAGTTTTTAGAGGAAGCAATCAAATCGGTAATGATAAACATCTGGTAATTACCAGCAGCCATGGTTAAAAAGAGGGTATTGCTACTTCCGATGGTTTGACCGTTAGCGTCGGCAAGTCTTAAGGTAACGTTGGCATTGGCTTGTTCACCAACGGCTCTAAACATACTTTGTTCCTTGAGGGTAAAGGAAATGGATTGATGTCTGCTGTTGACCAAATAGTAGTCTTGGAGATGAAGATAGCCATTGTTTAAAAACTCGACATTGTTAAAGGTGGGTGGCAAAATGTCACCGTCACAGTTAAAGAAATCTTCTTCGTCGCTGATAAAGGTAAACTTGGCCTCAAAGGTGAATGGAGCACATCCACCGACATTGTCATACTCGGGGGCATAGATAAAGAGTGTGTAGGTGCCTGGTTGGAGGGTAGCATGGATGATATTTCTGTTCATTTCATTGTCACCAAAGACACAACCGCTGATGGCGGTGATATCAGATCCCTTGCATCTAATGCCATTGCTGGCATTGCCGCTTTGGATGAGAACAGAGAGATCACCGGGCAAGAATTGATAGCCAATGGCAATATCTACCAAGGCGATTTTGTCTGTTGATGAAATCTCAAATGTAGTGTTCCAGAAATAAACAGCTTTTTGGCTAACGGGGATATCGACGATGGCGTACAATTCAGAGGCAATCTCGGTGTTGGCAGTGATGGTCTTGGGGATCTTGCCATCGGGTAAATGGTTCTTGTTTCCAAAAGTGTCTGAGCATTGTTTACCGAGGGAGGCATAGTTTATGAGATTGGCGACGGTGTCGATAGAGAGTTCAAGATTGATGGTTTCACAATTGATCTTGGTGGTCTTGTCCCAGAGATAGAATCTAAAGAGCAAGGCATAGGTACCTTTGTCGAGATGGGCCAAAACGACTTCTTCGTGACCAAATGCAAGACTCTTGTCGACTACGTCTAAAAAGTCTCCGTTGGCGTCAGTGGTGTAGAGCCAGAGATCGACATCAACACGATGGGGTTCAGTGTAGGCACGGAAGAGACTGGGCTCCTTGATGGTAAAGGTGGTGGTGTGACTAGTACTGGCGACGTCTACGTAATAGTTGTCTTGGAGATGGAGTTTGCCATTGTAGCCCATGTACTCAAAGTTGTCCAAGTTGTTGGGCAAGAGTGGGGCGATACAGAGGGTGCTTCTGTCGTCAAACTCTGGTTTACAGTCTGGATAGCCAATGTAGCCAAATTGACAGGCACCGCACATAGAGGTGACATTGTGCGAGGTGAAACCTGGGTTACATTGACATTCGGGAAAACCGTCGTTGTCATTACATTTACCGTGTCCACTGCAAGAGTTGTCTTGACATTTGGTGTTGGCAATGCATTGGCCGTTGCTTCCGCCGTGATAGCCGAGCTTGCATGAACCGCATTCTTTGCCAGTCCATGGATCTTGGCAGACACAGACCATACCGGTGGTGGAGAGTTGACAGGTACCGTGACCGCTGCAGTCGCAGTTTTGGATAGCATAAGTGTGTTTGACACCGCTGTTTTCGCTGTTAAACATGTTGCCATTGGTAGTGTTGAACTTGCTGGCGTCCAACAAGAGTTCAAAGTTTTGACCCATTTCGAGGCCATCGGCAAAGGTGACTCTGATGGTTAGCTTGTTGTTTGGAGGAATGCTGGCGGCAGTTGGTCTGATTGAGTGCATATCTTTGGTGGATCTCAACAAGATGGCGCTCTCCATATTGATATAGTCCAAGAGAGTAGCGGCAGTGGTAGAGAAGCCCAAAGGTTCACTAAACAAGACAGTGAGAACGAGGGGATCGACTGGGTTATGGTTTACTTTGGAAGCGGGTGACACAGAGACAACACGAGGTGGCTCACCAACGACTTGGGATTGGCCAATGAGCGAAAAGGAGAAATAGTGGCAAGCATTGGTGACGTTGAATGAATTCAACTTCATGTTTTCAGTGATGAGGAGTTGATAGTTGCCAGCGGTGAGGTTGAACTTGATGCTGTTGTACATGGTGACAAAGGTGTCACGGTGGCTGGTTGGGAACGAGTCTGTACCCGAGGCAATTTGATTGGCAGCACCATTTGAGTCTTTTCTGGTGAGCAACATGTTGAAATCGTTGGAAAGGAAGTCAAAGCCCAAGTTGGCAAACAAAAGGGTGGGGGCTTGGGCCTCAAGGTTGATGACATACTTAAAGATACCATTAGAGTCTGTGTTGATGCTGGTCTTGTGGTAGCTAAAGAAATACTTGTCGCTAGAGATAGTGATATCTTTGCCGTGGGGAAACTCAATGTTGTAGGGAGGAACTTGATCAATTTCGTTTGGCATCTTGGCTGGACACAAGAGGGACTCTTGAATCTTATCAGCAGTTTTCATTTCAATCTCCAAGTTAAAGTAGTTGCAGTCGGCCTTGATGTTGACCTTAAAGAATCTAATCTCGAGGGTGTATGGGGTCTCTTGTGGGTCGAGTTTCCAGATGGCAGTGTCGGTGGCAGTGCCAACGATGCTAGAGTAGATGAGCGATTTGGAATCGCTGCCATTTTTGTAGATAAAGAAATCGACATCGTTACCAGCGGAGGCACTGGAAAACATACGCATGTAGAGGGTCTTGGTTGGGACGTTAAAGGTAATCATATTGACCTTTTTCGAGACATCCTTGGTGATGTAGATATTCTTTCCAGAGAACTTGATTTCGCCGTCTCTGTTTTGTGGACCGCCAAACATTACACTGCCGCCGCCAATCGAACTGAAGTCGGAGGGAAGAGTGCTGGTTTGGTCACAAGCGTTGTTTACAGAGGTTTCAGTGTTAAGCATGTAGGTGAGGGTGTATTGGGCGCATTTGAGACCATACAATGGGGTGGGTAAGTTGTAGGGATCATAGATAGAGAGGGTCCAGTTACCGTCGGGGATGATTTCATTCAAAAAGGCATGACCGTTTTGGTAGAGAGCAGTGTAAGTCTTAAAGGTCTTGATGCCATTGACAATGATGGAACCATTCAACTTCATGGCCATGCTTGTCACCAAATCATAGTAGGCAAGATTGGCATAAATTTGGCCGGGCTTGGTAGTTTGGAAAGACATTTGACTGGCCTTGGGCTTGATGTCCAATTGTCTTTGGAAGTCGCCGGTAAAAGTCTTGCCGCCAACCAATTCAGAGGGTGGTGGGTTGAGCTTGGTGCATTGGTTGGTGAGCGATGGATAGCTGGTCAAAGTGTCGGCTGGGGCAATAGAGATGGCCACGTCAAAAGAGGCACAATCTTCAACCTTGGGGATGGGTCTGCCCAAACCGTAGTAATTGAATCTAATGAAATACTTGCCTGGGGCCAAACGTTGGTAGATAATCTCTTCAGACAAGGTCTTGCTAGAGTCAATGATGCCCTCAGGGGAACCCAAGACAACGTCAATGTCGAGGAACAAATGAGCGGGGACAAAGATACGTACCAAGGACGAGTAGGTGAGCTGGAAGTCAACGACATCATTGCCCTTTTCAACGTCGGCCAAGATGGTCTCTTGGAAGTAGACAGATTGGTTGGTCATGGCAGAGAGATAGGCGGGAGAGTTAAAGGTGTTGGGGAACATCAAGTAGGGACAGACAACAGTTTCTTGTGACACTTGGTTGCTGTCATAGTTTTGGAGAGAGACTTCCAAGCCAAAGTCTACGCAGTTTCTAAGATTCAAGTCATTGACACCGGTGGCAAATGGCTCAAAGACAGTGAGGATATAGGTGCCTGGGATCAATTGAATGGGGTCGATTTCCATACGGTTATAGTTGTTGACGCCGCTAGAGATGATTTGGCCCTTGTCCATCTTGAGTTGGAAGGCCAAGGTGTTCCAGACAAAATCAAAGGTGAGAATGGCACGGAACTTGGCGTTGGATGAGACAACATTGAATCTAATGTCTTGGGAAAAGATAGAGGCGTTTTGGGTGAAACGGTAGGTGTCGCTGACGTGGAAGGGAAGGTTGGAAGAGTCGGGAATCAAACTGGCAGGTACCAATTTATCGGTGCACTTGTCCTGTGGATTCTCGTCGATGGGTGAGATGGCCAACTGGATGTCATAGTAGAAGCAATCGGGAGAGTGACCGTTGAATGGCCAGTTGAAAAACTTCAAGACCATTTTGTATTGCTTGCCGGGCTCGACAACGTATTCGACGGCTTCGGAATCACCAAAACTACTGCCCCACTTGACGAGCTTGTCGTCTTCGTAGAGACTAATGTCGACATCGATAAAAGTAGAGGCGGGAGTGTAGGCTCTAAAGATGGAGGACTTGGTGACGTTGAAAATGTGGTTGCTGCTAGTGGACAACAAGCCGATGGGTGGAACTAAAAAGGTGTCAGAGATGTGGATCTTGTCGCTGGTGCCGAGGTAGCCTGGAGAGCTGAGGTCGGCGGGGAAGAGAACGTGGTCCCAACATGGATTAACGTCGTCGTCCTTGACCTTCATTTGAAGCGAGAGGGTAAAGAGAGTGCAAGGTGGGAGAAAAGCAGCCAAACCAGTGTTGAAGCCAGAGACAATGTCGATACGATAGGTGCCTGGATAGATGGTGGTAAAGAGGTGATGAGTGTTTCTCGAGTGAACACCGACATCGGTGGAAGTCTCAGATGGGCCATCTTCGCCGCTGCTGTCATCTGGTTGATTGCTCGATCTGGCAAGGGTAGTCAAGAGGATTCTGACATCGCCAGCAATGAAATTAGACTCCAACTCTGCGCTCAACATGTAGGTTTGGGTTGAGGTAAAGGTGACGGTGGTGATGTTGGTGGCTTTGGTTTGATCAGTAATAAATGTATAGTATGGCGAGTCATTGGCAATGTTGAGGGCAAATGGCTTTGAGGCGGTAACGGCGGCGGGGAGGCCGGCCAATGAAGGGGTGAAATTCTCTTTGGCGTCGACGCAAAAGTCTAAAAAGTCGACGGTGGGCGAGATGGCAACCTCCATGTTGTAGGTGTCGCAAAAGACGTCGGCATTTTGACCATAGAACACCATGATAAACTTGTAGGTGTCTGGTTGAATGAGGGCGGCCACTTCTTCTTCACCGCCAAATTTGAATGAACTGACAACAGTCTTGCCAGAGCTATTGACCAACTTGATATCGATATCGACACGATGATCGGGAATGTATGCCTTAAAGTAGGATGGTTTTTTGGTAGTAAATGATACCTCTTGCTTACTTGCAACCAAATCCAAAAAGACGTCGTCGTTGAAATAGAGGTATCCCTCATCGTCCATAAATCCTGGTTGATTAAACGAGGCTGGAAGATTGTAGGCTTCACAATTTAAAAAACTCTCTGTTTCCAATGCTGTTTGAATATTGATATAAAATGAAAATGGTGTGCATGTAGATGAAATAGAGTAATCCTTTTCCAATGGTTGATCATAAATCCATAAATCATATGTACCTGGTACAAACACTGTTCTAATAATTGAATGTCCCTTGGTTTGGTGTGTACCAATGGTACATAAACCTGTATTAATACATGATAAATCTTTTGGATCTGTTGTATTTGTTGGTTGAATAAAAATGCTATATTATATTTAAATTTTGAATTAATTATTTGTTCATATTTTATATATCTATATATCTATATCTAAATTTATCTCTATATATCTATATTTACCCTAATGAACCACCAGTCATAAAATCAAAACCCAATGAAATATCTACAGCCCATTTATTAGTGGGAACTACGTCTTTACCTAAAGTGAATGTATATTTTTTCAAGAAAACGAGGGGATCTTTAGTGGTTGGGTCATTATGAACATTCATAACTTTACCAGCATCTTGAACATCGGAATCATAAACAAATGATCCTGTGGATAAATCAATGTTTGGAGCTGGAAAACTAGATTGACCTGGACATTGATAATTATTAATTAAATTTGTAATATAAGCCTATTGATAGTTTCATGCATATGTTAATATTATATTTAAATCATAATTTTAAAAAATCACACAAAAAAGGGGTAAATCTTTAAATTTTTCATAAAACCCACATCCACACCCCCCCACAGCACACCAAAAGTTTTTTAAATTTTTTTTGTCTTTTTAGTATTTTTTTTTTTTTTTTGAAAAAGACAAAGACATTTCCCTGACCAAATTCGAGTCGGCTGGTGTGGTATGTGGTATGAGGCCCGCAAATAATATGAGAGTATCAAATACTTACAGTTGGAGTAATTGAAGTTTCCATAGTTAAAGTTGGACATGCTAAACTCTTTCCTTTATTTTGTCCAAAGAACAAGAGTCTCATTTTATAGCTGCCAGCAGCTAGATCTGCATAAATACTTTCATCTCCACCTTTGGTGCTATCAGATGAATGCTATTGAGAGAGATAGAGAGAGGGTTAATACAATAAATAATAATAAATATGACACAATGAGTACTTACAGCAATGGCTTTGTTTACACCGTTTTGGTATAACCAAATATCAACATCTACGATATTTGGAGCAATATAGACTCTAAATGCACTTGGTTGAGTGACATTAAAGGTCACGTCTTTCATAAATAATTTGAAATCATAATAAAAAGTTTCTTGAAAATGAAAATCGTTGTTTGGACCAAAATAACTATTGATATCGGCGGGAAGAGCCTGATATGGACAATCAGCATCGCTTGTACGTCCACCGGCTACATCTCCAGCTTGGCCAACACTTGCATTAAACAAGAATACAAGTAACAATACTCCCAAAAAGGAGTAAAGCAAACGTTTGCTTTTGCTATTATTACTATTGTTCATATTTTAAGATATGATATATAGATATATAGATGTATATATAGATATATAAATAAATATATATGTGTATGTGTAGTGTATGTATCGAGAGATATAAAAGTATGTATGAATATATGAATTTAATATAGATTCATCACAATCAATGTATATATAAAAAAGGCACACCAAACAACACACCAATTGTTTGTTGTTTGTTTTTTTGGAGTGTGTGTGTGTGTGCGCGAGTCGATTTGAATGATAATGGTTTGTGGTGGTGTGTGATAAAAATGAGGGGAAAAAAAAAATGAACAACGTTATGAGATTCGATATAATTTTAAAATAAAAAATAAAAAATTAAAATAAAAAAATTAGTATTAATCTTTAAATGCACTTTGCAAAATTCGATAGATTGTGTGCAGGGTATGATATTGATAGTGATAGTGGATACTGTGTGTGCGTTGGTCAAAATAAAGAAAGAAAGAGACCGTGGCAGAAAAGTTTACACAATACAACTATAGTGTGTTCAGTATCTTTGTTCTCCAAGAAAGTAAAACAACAAACATATGAGCCTGAATTTTCCTTTGATGATTATTGTTTAACTTCCAAATAAGACACACCCCACCACATTTATTCAACTTACCTCATAACTGTAGTGTTTTTAAAAGTTTTGAAAATTAAAAATAAAAAAAAAAGTTTTGACTACAAACATTTCGAAGCGAAGAAGATTTTTTTTTTTTTTTTTTTTTTTTTTTTTAAAATTCTTTTATATTTTTTTATATTTTTCATTTGTATTGTCCTGAGCTGGCAGAAATGGACACTAATATATATAGAATTCTTGGTTTTTGACGCCCCGGCGCACCTCATATTATAATTTATAATTTATTATTTTGATCAATATTTCAACCTCTTTTAGTAAATTGTTGTGTCTTTTTTTTTTTTTTTCTTTTTATTTTTTATTGCAGTTGGTGTTGGTTTATATTATTTATTTACCAGACGCAATAAACACTGCCTTAGTATTCACTTTGGTTTATAGTAATAAATTTTATTTATTCACTTTTTGTAAGTATAATACCAAAAGTCAATAAATAAAATTCATTTATTTTCCAAATGATACTATTCAAATGAAAAAACAATCATCGTTTTCATTCATTTCATTTTCCAGCTCAACAAACAGTGTTGGATAAAATAGGTTGCAATAATGGTTTTAATTATTTTGCTCAGGAAAGATAAAGATATTAGTTGTGAGAGATGCTTGTAATAACGTTATGTGCCACACAACAAAGCATGGTACCCTTTTTTTTTAAAAAAAAAAAAGTTTTGTTGTACAAAATTTGAATGATTGTTGTGCCTTGCACAAATTAGATTTTTTTAGCACTTCTATCAATCATGTGAATGAGCGCCCCATTTCAACACATCCCCCACTCCGATTTGATCACTTTTTTAAAAAATTTTCGATTTTTTTTTTCATCGTACCAGCTTCAACGTCTATTTTTATAGAAATTTGATTTTTTCTATTTTATTGTTGATTACCCGTATGCTTGATTTGTTTTCTTTTCCTTTTCTTTCTTTATTTTTTAATTCCTACGTTTCGATAAGATAAGGTTTCTGTTGTGTGTTAACACTCGCTACCTTTTCTTTATAATGGATTATAAATATGTATTATTAATTTTATTCAGTCTTGTTTGTTTATCAAGCAGAGTGCACTCTATTACCAACGATGAAAGTATGTATTTTCAGTGCCCCATGATTAGATTGTGAGATTTAGTTTTTTTTTTTTTTTTGAGTGTGGAGAAAGAGATAAAAATCACAGATTTCAATCAATTAACACATATCTTGTATTCATATGCATCATTAAATTGCAGTTGATTCGATTCATTGGCTTGGTACCCAATTCAATTGTAAATGGGATTTAACACCAGCAACCATTTGTCAAAATACAGGTATTACTTGTGATGCCGATGGTGTTTCAAATATGTATGTATATGTGGATATTTGTAGAATGTAAATAATCATACTAATGGTTGATAAAAAGAAATATCGATGCAAATACTCCATATGGGGAACCATTTATTCCCTCTATCTCCTCAGGCTCAGGAACACCAACTATTTCATCTGGTGCTGGAACAAGAACTCTTTCATCTTCAGGAGCTGGTCCTTCAACTGGTTATACAGTATCGACAGGTGGATCACCAAGTACAGGCACTCCAAGCACAGGCACTCCATCGACTGGATATACTGTATCAACAGGTGGATCACCAAGCACTGGTACACCAAGTACAGGCACACCATCGACTGGATATACAGTATCGACAGGTGGATCACCAAGTACAGGCACTCCTAGCACAGGCACACCATCGACTGGATATACTGTATCAACAGGTGGATCACCAAGTACAGGCACTCCAAGCACTGGTACACCATCGACTGGATATACTGTATCAACAGGTGGATCACCAAGTACTGGTACACCAAGTACAGGCACTCCAAGTACTGGTACACCATCAACTGGATATACTATATCAACAGGTGGATCACCAAGCACCGGTACTCCAAGCACTGGTACACCATCAACTGGATATACTGTATCAACAGGTGGATCACCAAGTACAGGTCCTCCAACCTCAGGCTCAGCTAGTGGATCAAGTGGAACAAGTGGTCCTATAGATCACTCTACTATTGATATTCTTGACAACCCTTTCAATACTTTAGAAGAGTTGACTTATTTAAACAACTTGGTTGTTCCTGTAATTTCTTATTTAAAGTTTCCTTTTCTTCAACAATTGTTTGTATTTAATATACATTTGTTTCATTCACATACTAATATCAATATATTTTTAGAATTATTGAGAATAGAGAAGTTATTGATGCCAATATCAATATTTTAAATTATATCTCAAATGCACCAAACCTTTGGGATTTGAGAATTAAAAATGTTACTGGTGTTATTGTAGTACCCACCGATTTTTCAGCCTCTATACCAAAACTCAAATGGGTATATCTTCAAAATCTTGGTTTTAATTCAGTTCCATTGGGTCTTATAAATAATGCCGTTGAAATCTTGTATGTATTTGATAATAGAATGATCGAAAAAACACCTTTTTAATCAAAATATATAATATTTAGTGATTTAGAAGATACTCCCATTTCTTCATTCCCTTGGACTGAAGTAAACAAAGTTAAATATTTGTATGTATTCATAGTTGTATTTTTAAATTTGTAAATATTCTAATATTTTTTAAATCAATAGGAAAATGGAGTGGATTGGTACCCCTAGTTTAATTTCATTTGTGAGTTCTTATTTTAATTTTCTTACACAATTGTATGTTTAGACTGTAAAAATCTATTTTAATTGATAAAATACTAATGTCCAATAATTTTTTTTTAAAGACATATTAAAACTTCTGGTAGCTCAGTTGGAGTTGATTGTAGTACTATTGTAGAAATGTAAGATTTTTATTTTATCGTTTAATAATGATTATAAATACTAATTATTTTTAAAAAGTGATTTTGAAGGATCTGGAAACTCTAGTCCTAGAACTTTACAAATTGGTTCAGCTCCAAACTTGAACATATTGTAAGTTGAATATTATCTATTTAGCTTTATATAAATATTAATATTTTAAAAATTTAGGGCTCTTACAAATTTAAAGGTTGATTCAATTAATACTGATCTCTCTGTTTTTGCCAAATTACTTTTAATGTATGTTTTCATTTTTATTTATGATTTTTGTTACTATTTAATATTTATTATTAACCAAATATATCTTTTATATTAGTAATATGAGAAATGTACAATTATCAACTCCTGGATTCCCTTTTACAGCTCTCCCAGACAGTCTTCAAACTATGTAAGTATTAATTATTAATTTAAATTAAAATCAAAGTTAACTTTTGTTAATTTTCTTTAGTGATATTCAAAACTCTCACAATATGCAACTTCCAAATCTTTCAATCATTAATAAAGTTAAATATCTGTAAGTAGTATAATTAATTTAATAAATACTTGCTCTAACTCTTAACTACTACTAAATACTAGTACAATGTCATCTGATGGATTGAATCAAGAAATTCCACATTATACAGGACTTGTTACATTGTTTATTAATAATAATCAACTTATTGGTGCAGTTGATGAATCAATTTGCACTATAAGTGATATTAATATTTCAAATAATAATCTTGCATCTATTCCAACTTGCTTTACATGCTATTCATATTATGCTGCTCCATGGTATGCTTCCAATCCAAATTTGGCTAGTAATCCATCCAATTGTCTTGATATGAAATTAGATGTTAGTGTATTCAAAATGAACAAAGATGGTGGTGTTGTTACCTTGACTGGAAAGAATTTGGGTTGGGGTAGGGATATTTCCGCTGGATTGGTTAGAGTGATTCCAAATACAAAGTTCACCTACACAATTCCACCTCAATCAAGTGGAATCACTTCAAAAACATTGGCTTTTTCCACAACTGTTTCAGCAACAATCAATTGGTCATACTACTCTCAAACTGTCCAATCATCCCAATACATTCAAAAATCTGATGGTATTTATCTTAGTTTGATTGGTGATTTTGAAAAGACAAACCTTGTTGTATTCTTTGATGGTGTTGCAACAATAGACTACTCATTCCCAGACGCCAGAAATCTACTCATTAAATTGGGTAAATCATTGATTGAATCTAGACACACTGTCAAGTTGGTATCAGACCTTGCCTCTGCCTCTTTTGATTCCTTGTTTGTCAGAACTTATCCAACTGTTTCCTCATCATCACCCATTACAGTCGATGGTGGTTCCATTACTTTTTATGGTGTTTTCTCTGCCAATAGTTCTTTTGTTCCAAACCCTATTATTACCATTGATGGTAATGTTTGTCCCATTGTATCCAATAATAGAGATACAATTGTTTGCACTGCTCAGCCTAAATCTGGCGGTGGTAAAGCTAGTGTCTCCATTAAAGTTGATGAGTACTCTTTTGCCTCTTCCTCTGTAGTATTTTACGAAGGCAAGCCAGAGTGTACTAAACAATGCTTAAATGGTGGTACTTGTAACGCCAATGGTGTGTGTCAATGTATTGATAATTTCACTGGACCACTCTGTGAATCATCTCCACCCAAAAATGCTCCAGTATTTAAAGTTGAAAAAGATAGACCCACCAGTTCACTCGCTACTCAAAACATTATATTTGATATCTCTCTTTATTCAATTCAAGAACTAAACAACAATGGGGACGTAGTCAAAGAAGTTAGCGCACCTGCATGGAACGGCGCAGCTCAAAATGGCGATGCCATCTCATTCTCTGCCATAGTCGAACCAAATGTATTTGTTGGAGCCACTGTTGAATTCAATAGTGAGGCCAAAACCTATGAATTTGCAGGTAAAACCACCAGTCTTGATCCAAACTCCATCAAAGTGTCTATGAATATCTCCAGCTGGTCATTCTCTTCATCGCTCAACACTCTTCGTGTCGTATTTAAATCTGCCGTTCAGACCGTCGACCAAGAAAAGGTTTGCAACGACAAAGAACCAGTTTTGGAATCTGGCAATGAAAACTCTTTGGCAGACAGTTCACTCAAATACATCTCAGTCGTAAAGAATGGTGTTGTCCTCTATGGTAGATTCACCGATAGAGTCTTGTCAAATGGCAGAATATCCTATTCTCGTGTCGAGTTAATTAGTAATGCCGATGTCCAAGGCACCTTGGTTGGTATCCATATTCCTCAATGCTCAACCTGTATTTTGGATCCAGATTTCTCTTTATTACTTCGTAATGATGAGGTTGAAGAATCTGGTTGTGACGGCAAGAAATCTTCCAGAAAATGGGTTGTTCCAGTGGCCGTTGTTATTCCAGTTGTAGTTTTATCAGCTGCTTTTGTTTTGGGTGTTGTTTTCTTTAGAAAAAAGTTTTATGTGAATAGAGCTGGTTTATCTGTTAAATTTATCAGAAGACAATCTCGAACTAGTTCTAAAATCAATATGACTCATATTAAATAAATCTTATGTCTTAAATATTAATATTGAACTGTTATTTCTTATTCTTTATTCATTTTTTTTCTTTAATTTTACTTCTTCTGTTTGAGGTTGGGGTAATGTTTCTGCCTTGACTAATGAGAAATAAACTAAATACAAGAAACAAACAAAAAATACAATCAATTCATTGTTTGAGAAGGGATATCTGCCGCCTCCGTAATACAACACTGATAATGCCAGTATCCAATATCCAACCAAATATTGAAGTAAACCAATATATGATGATTTACTTTGTAAATTATTATCTATATACATCGTTATTGTTGAAATGTTAGTAAGATGTATATGCGATGTCCAATTACAGATATCTTACAAACTGAAGTGATTTGGAGTAAAGCCAAAATTGAAGAAAAAGAAAGTAATAATCCATATAAAATCTGTCTTGGTGAATGGAAACCATGTACCCATGTCTTGTCTAAATTGATGTAGGAAGAGTATACATAGAGCAAATATGTGATCAACAGTACAATGGTTGTTGGGTTTTCAACCAATAGTCTCTTTAATAGGACTAATTCATTTCTAGATGATTCCCTAACTGCACGTTTTGTTGATGATGATGATTGTTGTTGTTGCTGTCTTTTACTAGTTTTCTTTTGATGGTCTGGATGCGATGATGGTGATAGTAATTGTTGCTTATTATGAATTCTGCCCATTGTTAAAAACCAATAGGGTATAATGAGTAGATAAAATGAATGAAACAAGAAATGACCTGAAACACTGTTTGAATGCTTATTGCATGTCAAATCACCCAACGATACCTTTAAATAGGTACACAAACAATAGGTAGCTCCATACCATAACAATGTATATAAAATGAAAAACAATGATCTTCCATTAAATTGAAACTGAGTAGTAATAGGATATTGATTTTGTCAACAATCTATTCAATATTACTTTTGATATCTATCTAAACAAACACACTTACTTTGGCTTTTAAACTTCTTGGTTTTAAAGGACTCCAAAACACAAATTGAAGACCACAAAATAATACACACCCAAAAGATAACATTAAATGTAAATGTCTCCATTTATCGCCACTATACACTCTGTCTACCGCACAATAATCAATATTTTTAAAAAACTGACTATATCTGTATGTTTTGTATGTTTATTTGTTAGTCTACTTTACGATCAACATATTAATATGATGAGGTTATCGCCCAAATTCTTACAAGGTAATAAATAAAAATGTGATGAGTAAGAATGACGATAAAAGCCTAATATTTCCAAGAGATGATTCTTTCAATATTTTCATTGTTTAAAAATTGTAGTAATAATTCATAAATGAGTAAGTGAGTAATAAATTAATATTAAATAGAATAAAAATGAGTCATAGAAAATCTAAATAAATAAAAAATAATTTGAAAAAAAAAAATTAAATGTTTTTTTTTCAGTGCAAAAATTATTTGAATATTTTTTTATCTGTGATGTTCACATCCACTCATTTAATATTGTCTTGTCTGTGGAATATATAACAAACAGTTTATTCATTCATGATAAAGACTATGCAATTTCTGATCAGGGAAAATCCATCAACATAGATAAGATTAAAAAAAATATGTTATTCACAGAGAATTTCATAGTAATCCCACTGATTGATTTTTTTGCAAAGCATCTGGACATCATGCTCCACAAAAGATAACAATTCAAAACAATATGTGTTCACTGTTTTACATATCACTGTTTAATGCAAATTATCAATTTTTTCTTTTATTTTTTAAGGGTAAATTGTACACTAAGAAATAGTAGCAGAAGTTTATAATTAAACGACAGCTGTGGAATTAGTGATTTTGTCTACGCTCATCGGAATCGAAACTAGTTTGCCATGGGATTGGGGCCACTAATCGGATTGAAATCCAAAGGCTGAGATCTTCATAACTTTTACAGATGTCACTTGACTCCTATTTACAAGAGAGATGCCAATCATTTTTTTATGGAACACTCGACGACAAAAAATGAAAAACCGAAAGAATTTTTTTGGTCACGTTTTTTAAATTTTAACAAAATTAAAATATATTTTTTTTTCTTTTGTGTAAGAGTGAGAGTATTTCTAGATATGCTCAATTGCTGACAAGTTTAAAATTGCAAAATGACAACACTTGTTCAAAAGACTGTCAAAAAAAAAAAAGAAAGATAATCTTTTTATTTATAGATTGAAAATGTACTCTTTAGATAATGAACATATTTCATAGAGGTTGGTAAGATGTGACGATTGATGTTGGGTATGTCTGTGTATAGATATAGGCAACCAAAAGGGATCGCACCATAGGACCTGATGGTAACATTTTTTGTTGTTAGTTGGACCAGAGATTGGGGCAAGGAGGCTACAGGTAGAATACTTGTATCTAAATCCAAGCATTCCAGTGAAAGTTGTCGAATAGAGGTATTTGAGTGTATTGAAAAGTTTGATTCTATCTTTTCAAATTTAATCTTTATATTGTTGACGTTGGACACCAGCGTGGAAATTGATTTGTCGAGGGTATTGGTTACCAGGGTTTTCAAATGATTGAGCGGACCTATGTCGGCAAAGGAACCTTGGAAAGAGTTTAGTCTGAGCTCGGTCAATGAGGAGGGCAATGATAAAGGTTCTAGCGTATTTTGAAAAGAGATGAGTAAGAGTGTTTGCAAATGACTTGGCAAGACGTTTTGTATGAGAGGGAGGTTGTAGCTTTCAAGCGATAGTTTTGTAAGAGACGCAGGAAGCGAGCCAGCAGTAAGTTTGTGGAATGCAAAGCACGGTAGGTCTAGGGTTTTGAGGCTATCTGGCAAAACACCTTGCTCGAGAGGACTGTTGAAGCTAAAGATGCGCAAATACTCCAAGCACGGTGGAAGCACACCTTTATCTATCTTTCCTACGCAAAAATCGACACACAGATACCTGAGTTGCAACAGTTGTTGAAACATGCTAAAGTGTATATTTCCTACAGAGTCACAAGACAGCTGCTCCAATGCCAGAGGTATAGAGCCTTGTTGAAACTTTATATTGTCACCATAGAATTTAAGTTGTCTCACATGAGAGGGTATTTGATTTGGTTTCAGTTCAACGTCGAATCCATAGATGTTTATAGAAGATATCCATTGGTTGTCGTGTAGCCACTCCAACGACTCTATGGAATCGATTCTGAATTCAAGATTCTTGAATACGCAGTTGTTGTTTGGGGGATGAGTAAATCTTTTTACAAGAGCAAGGTTACAAAAGTAGTCCAAGTCAATCAAGGATTCAGGAAAACGATATTCCTGTACACTATTAGCCCCACGAATATTCTTTGAAAAATCAATAGTCTTTGGCAGTCTAAGTATTTTTAGATTGCTGGGTAGAATGGAAATTATATCGTGAAACACTTGAATATCCTGACTAGCATAGATTGAGCTTCTTATCTCCAATTCAATGATGGACGCAGGTAGTTTTCCTATTTCTCTGAGTTTATCACTAATATAAACAGACAATTTATGAACACCATCATGTATAATGTTGTTATTACTACTATTATTGTTGTTGTTGTTGCTACTTCGTTGTACTAGTTGTTGTTGTTGTATAGATAGATCTACACCATAGTCAATAAATAGACTATTAATGAGATATCTATATTTATTATTTTGAAACAGTACCAATTGGTCAGTATTCTTTATTATAAATCTAATATTTATATTGTAGTTCAATTTATCATTGTTTGTTAATAATTCTAGATATTTAAAATTTTCATTCAAATACTCTAAATCTATTTTAATAATTAATCCTCTACATAAATGATTTCTAATTAGTTTTCTAATAAAACAATTTCTCCAAATTAGATAAAAGAGATTACTTGTTTTCATTTTAAAATTAAAAATTATATTAATTTTTCATTTAAAAAAAAAAAAAAAGGGTAATAGAAGAATTATAGGGTTATCAATCGTGGTACGCAAGATCAAGAAAGAGGTTGAAACCAGGTTCATTTGAATTCTTTTCTCACAGATTTTAATGTTTCTTTATTTTTTCTTTTTTAGCTGTATAATTGATGCATTCTATTTGATGTTGTTCATAAAAAAGAGATTTATCATTTTAAATTAATTTAGAATTTAAAAAAAAGGAATATTTTTGAAAGTTGATTTGGTTTAGAGGTAGTGAGTAGAAAAATATTTATTTACATGTAATGATTTTTTTGAATATAAATATATAAGTTTTTTAATTTAATTTTTTAATATTTTATAATATAAAGAAAAGTTAGAGACCTATTATCGGTATCTAGCATTTCTAAATACTTGGCATTGAGTACATCTACATCCTTTGCCATAATCTCTGCATGGATAGAGTCTTCCTAAACCTGCACCAGCTCCACCATGAGTTGTTCTAGCATCTTGACATTGTCTACATTGACAACCTCTGCCAAAGTCTTTACATGGAATTCCAATTAAACCAAGGGTCATTTTAAAAAAAGATTTGAGATATTTAATAGTAAAAAGTTGTTTGAATTTAAAGTTTTATTTGATTGTTATTTTAAATTTAAATTGGATTCCATAGCTTTTATAAAGGAATGATTATTTAATTTACTTGATGAAGATTGGGCTCTGAATTATTTAAGTTTTGAAAACCAAAACTACATAATTTATGAGTTAATTATTCGTCAGGAAATTAAAGGCGAGTCCTGGTGAGTTTTACTATGTCCTATTTTCCCTTTGATTCTCCAAAAGTTTTTTTCACAAATTTGTGAGAATTGTTGAAATTTAGGTTCCTAATATTAAGAGTTTTTGTTTTTTTAAAATTGTGGAGAATAAACTAATAAATTTATTAAAAATGTCGACATAGTATTTAGATAACTAGATATCAAACTTTGATAAATATGTATATGCTAAATTAATAAATTATTATTTTTTTGAATGAGAAGATGAACTTGAAAATGTTGATTTTTGATTGATCAATGATTTTGATTCACTACTTTTAGCCTTACTCGAAGAGGATGAAGAGGAAGTAGGAATATCATCATCGTCGTCCATAACACCAATTTCAAATTCAGAGTTGTTATTGTTGTTGATTGAAAAAGAATCGTTGTTCTTGTAATCATCGTCATCGTCAAAGTCGTAAACACTGCCCATTTCCATATCTTTGGATGATTGAACTAGTTTTTCAAAGATCTCAATGGCTTCGGTGGCCAAGGGAGGGACCTTTTTTCTAAACCATGGTTTAAAGTATTTGTCGTCGACCGACTGATACAGTTGAGATCTATCTTTGGCTTTGGATTTCTTGTTTAAGGGTTTATTGATATTATCAAGACTCTGATCAGAGGAAGATGTTTTGATACCCAGTATTTTCAAGAGAGGATAGGTACCAATGCCAAAGACAAATATGGTAAATATAACCATCAATATTGTACTGGTTCTGATAATCTTTGCATAATCAGATTCATAATCCAAGCCAAGCGAGAATGCAAATGCACCTCTAAGACCTGCAAACCAAATGGCAATTTGAATTTGAATGGATATCTTGTCTTTGAGAAACTTGTTTAAAATAAAGCAAATTGGAAATACAGACATTGCTCTTGATAAACAAATAAAAAACTGTTTTGTATCGTATTAGTATATCTAATTGTTTTCTTACAAAGACAAATAATACAAATTATACATACTATACTCCAAGTAAAGAGATCAGCATTAAAGGTGAAATCATGAAATGAAAATGTCATGCCAATGTAAATGAATACACAGGTTTCACAAATAAAGGCTGCAGTTCTAAATAGCTGATTGGATGTCAGCTTGGTGTAGGGTGACAAACTGTAGGCACCATATTGATTAAATGTGATACCACAAAAGAATACTGCCAGCACACCAGAGATATCCAAGGCGTTGGCCAAAACATAAGACATGTAGGAAAACATAATCATAAATATAGTCTCTAGTGCAGGGAATTTACCAATATTGATCCATTTCAGTAAAAGTGACAAAAGTAGTGCCATACCAATACCCAGACCTACACTACCGATCGCCACCAAAAAGAAGAGAGCTATATTGTAAAATATCATTTTGGCTGTAAAAGGGCCTACCGATGTAACCGTACGATACAACATAATCGATGTGGCATCGTTTAAAATACTTTCGCCCAATACCAACATATAGAGAGTGGGATCGACGTTTAATGCTTGAAAGATAGCCAAAGTGCACACAGGATCTGTGCTACTGATGATAGCACCAAAACTAAGTGAATCTCTCAATGGTAAATAGATTGATAGACCAGTATGTCCAACACCAAAAATACCTAATCCTACCACAATAAATGTAATAAATGTTCCAAAGATTGCCAACATTAAAATACCTGATATATGTTTAAAGAAATCTGTCTATAGTTTTTGTTTTATTAGTAATCATACTACTACAACTAATACTATGCAACACACTTACTTTGGGTAAAGAAAAACCAGTTTCAAAGATAATGGTTGGTAGAATGAATAAAAAGAATTTCTCGGGATCAAATGTGGCAACATGAGATACAATGTCACTGTGTGAAAATCTAAAGATAAGTCCAAGAATAACACCATAGACGACAATTGCAATTGATTCTGGTATAAATGGAATGTGAATAGAAACCATGAAATATACAATCATCACTGCACCAGTGAGAATCATTAAAATCATGAAAATGATAATACTGGCGTCTTGTTGATTAGCCAATGCTCCTCCACTATTGTTGTTATTGGTGGCACTATTACTATTGCTATTGCTATTACTATTACTATTGCTATTACTATTTGATGCACTTTCTCCATTACTAGAGCTACCCGTTTTGTCAGTGTTTACTTTACCGATCCCGACAAAATTAGGTATATGTATCTTTATTTCATCATCGCCTGCCTCTTTAGTTTTTGTTGTTGTTGCTACAGAAGAAGGGGAGCAAGAAACAGCTGCAGTAATCGCCAATACCAATAAAACGATAGTAGCTATCCATTTTAAAGAGCTATTTTTCATTATTGTTATTATTATTATTACTTTTGTTGTTGTTGTTGTAGTTTGTTTGTTGTTGCTTGTGTTGTGTATATTCTATATTAAATCAGAGTTTGATTTATTTTTTCTAAATGATTCCTCTACTGCTTTGAACCATTTGATATGTATTTAATTTGGATACGGTCTTTTTATATATATAATAATTACTTGTGTATATATATATATATAAAGATTAATACTAACATATACAATGTATGTAAACGTGGGAACGAAAAAGATATAAAAAATAAAATAAAATGAAATACAAAAAATATTCCCACCTCCGCAAGCGAGCTGTAGGAGAAAAAAAAATAAAAAAATAAAATATAAAAAAAAATCCAAAAAAAGACATTTGCGCAAGTTTAATCAGGGGAGTGTTTATGATTATGATCATCACTATCTTTTATTTATGGAGTTAATTATTATTTGTATGTTGGTTCTGCGAAGCATTCACTTGGTACCAAGTAGGAATACGATATTAATATCTTTTCTATGGTTTGTGTAAAAGATGACGTTAGCAGCCAAAATATCTTTCAAAAAGGCCCATCTTTTACGGAGAAAATTTTCAAAAAAAAATTAAAAAAAAAGAAAAATAAAAATATCTGTGTAAAAGTAAAAATATGTCACTCTCATTTGTTTTTTTTTTGTTTGTTGTGTTGTTCTCTTCTAGTCATCCATTACTATTCCCTTTTTCAATCACCATCCCACCACCATTCATTGCTTTTTCATTCCCTTTCAATTTTTTCAATTTTCGCACTTAAAAATTTGAGTTGTCTTCTTTTTTTCTCATATTGCACGCCATTTCTATCTATAGTTTGTAATTGTATATGTGCACAAGTAGACAGTAGATTCATAGTAATACACAATCAATAAAATGACGATATGTTCACCGATAGCAGCGGGAAATTGGTTGTTTTGGAATTCGCTAGAAAACTTTAAAAACAAAGTGTTTATATTGCAGGCGTATTCAGGGCCATTGTGGTGGACAGACAAGTTTCGTATACTTTTGTTGATAGATTCACCAAACACTAGCAATGGCTACTTAATTGCCTCTTCATCCAGTATGGAGGAGATCATTACCAATTGGGATATCATTCAGACTATATATCAAGAAAAAGTAACAAAAACAGGTCTATCTCAATTCTCTGAAAGATTTCTATTGGATCTATTTAAAAAGCTATCGAAAAAGATGAATAGAGCAATACAGACGGCCGAAACGATTGAGTTGAATGCCAATAACAACAACTGTGGTGCTAGTAATCAAACTAGCTTTTCATCAATGAAATCATCGACTTCTGGATTTGGCACATCACCATCAACTAAAAACCATCATAGTAATAGTATAAATAGTAGTAGTAGTGGCAGTAATAGTAATTATAATAACAATAATAATGATTTATATATATCACCATTCTTTTTATCAAAAGATAGTGTAACCATTCAATTGGGCATGCAAAGAAAGGTGGCATTGTTATTTAAAGCATTGTATCATACAGAGCCCGAGCAAATCATAGAGAAAACATTTGCCCGAGTATTCCCCAACAATGAGTGGATTGAATGGGTAGATGAAAAGAGTGGAATGAGGCCCATTCACGTTGCCGTTGAGAGAATGGATATCAACTTGATAAAGTATCTCATAGAAAAGAGAGCAGACGTAAACATCAAGGATTTACAGGGTTGGTCACCATTGCACTTCTCCTCGTTTGCAGGTAATTTGGATATATGCCAGCTATTGATTGAACAGGGCAATGCTGCAGTGATGAGTATATCAAAAGACGGCACATTGCCCATCCACTATCTTGCCAGACACTCGTTTGACCCCATACTCTTGCCCAAATTCACTATGGTGCTCGAGTCACTCGTGTCCAAAGGGACACCAATCGACGCCAAGACCCTGTCGGGCGAGAGCGCACTTCACCGTGCCTCGTACAGCGGCTCCCTGCAGGTCGTCAACTTTCTCATCAACCACAATGCCAATCTCAACATCCAAAACAACCGTGGCGAGACACCCCTTTATTTTGCAGTGATTGGCAAACACAGACAAATCATCAAAACACTTGTAGAAAACGGAGCCGACTGCTCGCTGGGTGGCGCAACAGGAAATGCATTGACAGCCGCCAAACGCATGGACCAGACGGAGCTCTTGTGCTTTTTAGCAGGATTTGCAAAGAGTTATTTCAGCGACGAATCGTCAGGGTACGACCAACAAGACATAGAGGAGATCCAACAGGCCGAAAAGGAAAGAAAGCAAAAGGAACAAGAGGACAGTGCAAAACAGCAACTCTACCAAAAACAACTAAACACACCCTTTTTTCCCCACGTGTTTGTCTCGATCGATTTCAGAACCAACAACTGGTGTTCCTATTGCGGCTACTTTTTGTGGGGCATCAGAAAACAAGGTTTCTCGTGTGAAATCTGTGGCTATTGTGTTCATCCAAAGTGTAAAAAGAAAGCAACCCTCACCGAATCATGTTTGGGTAACAGTAGCAGCAGCAGCAATCACAATCACTCTTCATTGACATCATCCAAACGGTCACTAACAGAATCAGGATCATCAAGATCTGTGGATGACTATTTATCACAATCTCGAGATTTACAATATCAACCCATTCACAAGCAAAACATAAATAGAAAAAGACTGGAAAGTCTATACAATCATTTCAACACACTCGATAAGGATCAAAAGGGTATTATATATAAAAAAGAGTTTTCAGAAAGTTTAGGATCCATTTTAAGTGACACAAATTCATTCTCTTCTGCTTTGTTCTTGGCTTTTGATAGTAACAAAGATGGCAAAATGGATCTTCGAGATTTTTTAAATGGTGTTTCCATTTTACAAAATTCAAGTTTAGATCAACAAATTAGTTGTATGTATTTCTAAATTTATTACCTTATTAATATTAATACTAATAATTAATTATTAATTATTATTGATATAGTTGCATTTAAAATGTTGGATAAAGATAAAAAAGGATTTATTACGGTACAGGAACTTGTGACCATATTGGAATCAATTTGTGAATCATTATCAAATTTGAAAATATTATCAGTTAATCCAATTGATTTTGTTTCAACTTTATTCCCCCATTTTCTTCAAGATTCTTCTACATCCTCTCCACTATTCTCTCCTTCCCCTCCATCTAAAAAACCAGTTTATTCTTTATTTCAAAGTATATCTTTAAATAATAATAATAATAATAATAATAATAATAATAATAATAATAATAATAATAATAATAATAATAATAATAATAATAATAATAATAATAATAATAATAATAATAATTATATGAGT
>AJWJ01000256.1:0-32396 GCA_000277445.1 Polysphondylium violaceum
AAATACATCAAATTACATATTATAATTGTTTATTTTATATTTCACACTGTAAAAGGGTGTGAAATATAAAATAAACAATTATAATAAGTAATTTGATGTAATAAATTATATTATTGAACGATGAAAATTCTGCTTTTATTCTTTACAAAACCCAAGCTTTTATAGCTTTGGGGAAAACATGAAACTGTTCTCAGAGATCAATTATTTACTTATTTTGATTTACACACATATGTAAATCAAACGTTCAGACAATGTAAAAGGAGGATATTCTTTTGGTTACCACGTGTACACTATATATAGCATCAATCAAGGAAATGGTAGGTATCTTTTTGAAAGGCTAATTTTAGACATGTTCGAATTCCGTGCTCAATCGTTTTGCGCGCTGGAAAATGTCAAAATGTCACTTTAAATGTTAAACGACACGTGTCTTACACTCATGTAATAGGAATAATTAACCAGAGAAATGAACAAAATCTTTTATATAAATGTTTTTACAAATAAAAATTTGGGAAAAACATTTTCATTATGTTTTATTCTTGATCATAAAGAAACACAGCATTATATAGATTTTTCTTATTAGATTATTTAGTTCATTAGAGGATTGAGTTTTGTGTTCATATAGTGTATCTCGTCTCACTTGTGTATTCATCATTCATTCCAACCTTTAATACCAACTACCTTAGTCATTGTTATTAAACACACCCTTTTATTTTTTTAAAATTTTTTACTCAACCATTCTATTTGAGTGGAAGAGACAGTTTTATTGAGGCGGTCTTTAATGTCATTACCGTGTGGACGTGTAGTTTTGAGAGTCGAACCGTGGGTGACTCATTGAGAAGCCAGCCTTTTACATTCCCGATAAAAGAAAATTTATCTATAAAAACTTTGCCTCAGGCCGGGATCGAACCAGCGACCTTAAGATCTTCAGTCTCACGCTCGTACCAACTGAGCTACTAAGGCTTGATGAAAAATATCACCAAGTTGATGAAAATAAACTATATTTTCTGATGAATATTTTACTTTTTTTTAAATCCCAGGATCCTTTAATAGTCTCTGAGAATTAAAATCCTTTTTACAATCCACTTTCTTTTCCATAGTTTGTTCATTTTTATTTTCATCCCTTCTATTCTAGATTGAGTTTAAAGCCCGCTCGTAAAAGGGACTCATAGGTATCCTCCAAACCATCCAACCATTACTCCATATCCCAGACTATGTAACACTTCTGACTACCTGACAAAAGTGAATGCAAAAACTCAATTTAATACTATCACACTGAAGTAGGTCTTAGTGTAAAACGATGCAACCATTATACTATTAAACAATCTTAAAAATGATTCAACAAACATTCAAGTGCGAAACATCCCTGAACTCTCATTTCCAGTGTTCATGAGGAAATTCTTTATTACTTATAAACCAAGACATGGTTTAAATCCATTGAAAGCTCCATCAATAATATAAAAAACTGGGCCACCTAAATACACACCAATATGGGCTGGATTACCTCGACATGACCATTTAAAAGTTGATTTATTTCCAACTTGAACAGATTCAATACCACTACTACTGGATATTATTGAATTTGATATACTCAAATCAACTGGCTTATTCATTTTTTGTAACGAACCTATTTAATCAAATAGAATTAGTAATTGAAATTTTAAAATAAAAATTATTATTACCTAAAATTGTCATTTTGTTAATATAAAAAATTTATAATTATATACCCTTTCAAAGCTGTTTAAATACTTTTTTTTTTTATATCACTCTGTATCTAAAAAATCTAAGGGTGTATAAAATTTCTATAAAAAAAAATGGAAAGGGGGTCTACTTGATGAAATGCAAAAAGTTTAAAAAAAGACACAATCATAAGAGGGTTATAAAGATCCTTTTGGGATCGAAGCTATTTTTATCATTATCATAATCTTGGAAATAATCAAATATTAAAAAAATAAAAAAGATAATTAATTAGATTAGGGAAAAAAAAAAAAAAAACTAATCTACATGGTTTATTTGAGACTATTACTTGGCATCAAAATCTTTGATAAAATGGATTCTTTTTCAAAAGACAATTCATTCATAGATGTATTACTCAGTGTTGCAAATGCGTATTGAAAAGCTGCTTTTACTCTACCAAAATTAAATGCACCCGCTGCAACATTTTTACCTTTTACAAATGGATCTTCAACTACTAATGAAAATGGACTATGATTATACCATACTGTTGTTGGTGGTGTTTGATTGTTATTATTATCTAAATTATTATTTGTTGTTGCATCATTACTATTATTATTTATATTATTTTCTAAATTTCCTAAAGGATTGATCAAAAATAAATTACCAACGGGATCATCTTTGGTTAATGGAAAGGTGAAAGTATTTTCTTCAATTGATATTCCGGTCATTTGATAATTAAAATTTACACCATAATATTCTAAAAACCTCATTAATGCACAACCAATATTAAATCCAGATATTTGATCTGAATTTTGACAATTACAAGGAGTTGCTTTGAGTGTTGGTTGTGTGTTTACCGTTGACGATGAATTTGTTGTATTTGAACTACTATTATTATTACTATTATTATTATGATTACCATTGATATTATTATTATTATTATTTTTAATCTTTGGACAATGTTCATTATTTTTCAAAAAACTAATCAACATTAATACTAAACAATAGGAGCTTAATCCACCAGTATAAGTATTATTTAGACCTCTTTCACGAAGAAACCATTTTAAAACGATAGCCAATGGATATAAACCCATTACTTCTTTAACATTTTCAGCGACCAAATCTCTGGCAGCAATTCCAGTGTGTACAGATGTAGGTGATTCTCTAAATGATATATCTACGGCAATATTCTCTTTGGTAACCAATTTAATGACAGGTATCTTGGCTGAAGGGATACAAAGCATGGTTAATATAGAATTGTTTAAATCTGTTCTAATTTGTTTTTCCAATACTTTGAGAAGGAATTGAGCATTCTTTGGTTTGATAGACATATTCTTCCCATAGTTGACCACAATATCAATGTCACTGCTTGGTAACCAAAGTCCAGTCATAAAGGAACCATAGATATCCAAATCTGCATTGGGCCACAACTTTTTAACAACACTTTTAATTAAATTGATAACAATATGACAATTTTGAACGTGTGGATAGGTTCTCTCACCCACTTCAGACACAAAATCCAATATCTCTTGATGAAGTTTAATGGAAAAGGTAGGATGTGGATAAGGAAGAGGTGGTTCGTCCCATGGTTGAAGATAGGCTTGGAGTGGTGAGAATGGATTCAATTGTTTAAATATTTGAATTTGATTGAAAAACTTGTTGTGTCTCCAATCTTTATATTTATCTTCATTCTCTTGTTTTTTAATTTGTTGTTGATGTGGTGTTGGTAATGATGATGTTGAATTTGATTTAATCATTATTGATTTTTTAAATGTTGTTATATTTGGTTGAGAAGATTGTTGTTGACTAGTTTGAATAGTTGGTTGATTTTGTACTTGTGGTTGTATTTGATTAGCTTGTTGAGTTTGATTAATTTGTTGTTGCTGTTGTTGTTCTTGATGATTCTCTGATTCCGCTACAAATACTGATGTTAAATTACCTGTAGATTTTGTAGTTTTAAGTGATCTATTATTGTTGTTATTGTTACTACTATTGGCATTACTACTATTGCTACTATTATTATTGTTGTTGTTGTTACTATTACTTTTTATATTATTTGTACTAGACTGATTTTCAAAAAATAATCTTTTACTATTAACATTACTATTATTAACGTTATTATTACTACTATTTGATTTTGACGGTGATTTTGGTGTTGTTGCTGTTGATTTTTGACTTTCAACAGATGTAAAAAAATTAAATGGTAGTCGAGATTGTGAGTGATGGTCTTTAATTTGAGATTGAATAGTATTATTAGCAGGTGTATTTTTTGTTGTTGAAGTAGTGGTAGAAGTAGAGATAGAAGTATTCGTCGGTGTTGGTGTTGATGTCGGGTTAATAGGTGCAGGAACAGGTGTAGGGGTGGATGTGGATGTAGTAATAACTGGTGTAGTTGTAATATTTGGTCTTGGTGATATATTAGTATTTTCTTTTTTAACTATATCTTGTTCATCATCATCATCATCGGAATTTTCATCATCAGAATCATTATCATTGGCTCCATGATCATCATCGGCATAATCATCTGGATCTTCCCAACCACCAAATATTGGTTTAGGATTTACAGAACTACTATCACCAGATGTACTAATAGCTCTAGGTCTACCCATTGATTTTGTTGGTGTATTCATTGTTGTTGGTGGTGCACTATTTGATATATTTAACTTTTTGGGTGATGAACTAATACTATTGTTGTTACTGTTGTTGTTGCTATTTCCATTATTTACACCAACTCGTGGTAATATTCTATGACTTGTACTATTCGACTTATTAATCGAATTTGATTGTATATTATTATTTGTTGTCGCTGTTGTCGTTGAACTACTATTATTTTTCTTATTATCACTATTACCACCATCTTTAGGAGGGTAATCTTCAAGTTCACCTTCTGATAAAACTACACCATCCTCATCTTCAGTTGTACTTAGGTATGGAATACCAGTTTGAGTTTTAATTGTAGGTGCAATATCCATAGGTAAAGAATGTCTTCTAGGTCTAGTTTGTATAACTTCAGATTCTGTATCTGATCCACCTTTATCATCAATTGATTTACCTGAATTTCTTTGTTTAGCCGCTGGTTTCTTTTTTCTTTTCTTTCTTAATGATGATTGATTATTGTTATTGTTATTATTGTTATTGTTATTAGTTGATTTCTTTTCCATAGAATCTACATTTGTTGTAGAAGAAGTTGTTGTATTTGCATTTGTATTTGTAGTACTACTTGATTGTTGACCACCACTACCTGTTGGTGTACTATTACTAGTTGATTTCTTTTTCTTTTTCTTTACTACACTTGAACTACCACTACCACCATCACTACTTATGGTTGATGAACTTGATATCGATAAAGAGGAAGAAGATTTACCCTTTTTAATTTGTCTCTCTTCTGAATGAATTAAATCCATAAATAAACTTTCACTATAGATGTGTTGTAATTGATGACCCATTTGACGCATAACCATATCAACTGTACTACCTGCTCTTTCTAGTGGAGAAAAACAAAGAAATTCAATAAGTTTAACTGGATTCTGTACTAGATATTCCTCAAATACTGTTGATATATTATTTAAATTTTCTGGTGATTCCGAAAGTGATGAAGATGTTGATGAGTGAACACGATGTTTATTCATATCCTGAGAATGAATAGGTATCCTCAACTTTGTTACTGATGAAGATAACTTTGTTGTTGGTGTTGGTATCTCTGCTTTAATTGGTGGTTTACTTGTTGTTGTTGGTGTTGCTGTTGTTGCTGTATCTTTTAATTTTAATTTACCAAAATCCTCAACTAAATTTCCAAACTTTTCCATAAAATCTAAATCTACTTTTTCTGGTTTTTCATTTAGAGATTGTATCTCACCTGCCAAAATGTTTCCCATTTTAGATAAAGCTATACGTTTTCTATTTTCCACTGTCATTTTTGACCAAAATTCTTTTAGATTTTGTTTTCGAGAATCCAATAATTTAAACAAAGGTTTTGTTGGCAACTGCTTGTTTGATTGATCTTTACGTCCATCAATTTTATGATCTTCCCAAAACCTTGTCCAAATTAATCTTTCAAACCAAGATGCTATAAATTCTCCTAAACTAAAAAAACTTTTTGATATAAACCAACTAGGTGGTTCACATCTCCAATCTTTTAATGATCCATCTTTGATTAAATGGCATGGTACTTGTAAAAATCCTCCCTAATATTTAAATTTATATTAATATAGATCTATTTTTTTTAAATTATTGTAATCTTACTTGACTTATTTTAGTTAATAGTTGAACCAATTCTGTATTTGTAATTGAATTACTATCTATTGTAAATGTATCTAAACGTGTTTTTGTATCACATAATCTAATTATTTTTACAATCCTATGATAATAATAAAAGGTTAATCAATCTAAAAGAGATCAATCAATGATTTCGATATATATCATTATTAATTACCTTTTCTCTTCCTCAACTTGTCTTTCAGGTAAGAATGGTTGTAAATTTTCAAAATGATATATAGATTTATCATTTGATAACCTAAATTCAATTTTAAATTTCTTTAAAATATTATTATCCTCTTGTGATGCATTATCTTTTGTTTTTGAATTCTTTTTCTTTGGTGTTGTTGATGTTGTCGTTGTTGTTGATGTTGTACTCGTTGTACTAGATAACGTAGATTGTGATGATGCTGATGATGATGAATTACTATTATTACTAGGAGTCGTAATTGAATTTGTAAATTCATCTAAACTTGGTATACCTGGTATATCTACAGATTCATCAAAAAAATAACCATCCCTAAATTGCCATTCAGTATACATCGCTCTAAGTTTATCACATTCAATCTTGTTACAATCTGTCAAAATATTTTCCAACTCTTCATGACCTATAGATAAAATCCAAGAATGAACTTGTTTCTTATAATCTCTTTCCATATTTTACTAAATATATTGCTCTAATTAGAGTGTATATATATTCTGTAACTATGTGTGTAGATGTATGTATAAATAATAAATAAGAGTGATAAATAAATAAATAAATAAAGGTATACACAGACACAACACAAATCTATGATGATGATTGATAATAGTTTATATCTTTTCTTTCAAACTAATATTATATCGGTGGTAAAATTTCTTTAATAAAACAACAACAATTACTAATGCTGCTCTTGAATATGAAATAATCGAATTGAAAACTACTGTTGTTGTTACTATTGTTATAAAACATATATATATGATGAGCGCGTTGTAATATGAGGAATATGTGTATGTATTATATACAATGTGATTTAATATGTGAATCTGTTTTAATATAGATTATATATCTATATTTATATATATTTGTTTGTGTGTGCTGTTGTATGTTTATACACCTGAAATTATCTGTATCAACTAAAAATAAAAAAAATTAAAAAAATAAAAAAAAAAAAAAAAAACTTTAAATTATTATTTTTTCCTGCAGAGGGAACTCAGGATATGTTTTCTTTTTTAAATTGAGTCAAACATAAACTTTATTTGTATATGTAGCAGATGATCATCCTCCTGGATTGTCATCTCTCCAATCAAAAATTTTAAGTCACATGTGGTATTCCTTGTATCTATATTTATTTTTACATAATTATCGATACTGTTTATTTCTATATCTCTTGGAAAATATGAAAATGATTTAATTATTAAATAATTTAAAATAAACTCATTTTAATAAAAAATACTCAGATTCCTTTTATCTGATTCAATCTTTGATTTTACTTTCAAAATTTAAAATCTTTAGTACTAGCAAGATCATTATGGAATTATAGCAAAACCATTTGTAGGAAATCATACCTGGGTAATTCAAATGTTTAGTCAAAACTATTGTAATATCTATCCATAGTCAACTATACATAAAATATTTACATTTACCAAATAGGGACTATCATCATTTATAGAAAGATTTCTAATTTTTCAATAGAAGGTAAGTATGAATATAAAAGGCTGGGGTATTATTATTATTATTATTATTATTAACAAAAAAACATATCATAAGTAATCATTTAAAAAAAAGCTATCATAAAAGAGGTCCCAAATGGATTTATAGGTTTAAAAAGTGGTAACTCGAGTACATACATTCAAAAAATCTTAGATCTAGAGTATTACTCGACCTTTGTCTCATGGCGATTACAACTAAAAAGTAAAAAGTACCTTTGGAGGAGATTTTAGATTAGAAAGGGCAAGTAATTCCAGTAAATCGCCTGGATTGCATTTATAAACTATGACCTCATACATAATATCAAAAGATATATAAAAAAGATAAAGTCAAAAATTCCCTTTGTTAAGTTTCAGCTAAAAAATTTCAAATATCCTATTTTTATTATGATCACTTAAACTTCTCTCTTTAAAGAAAGCGCATCTATTTTTCTTGCTATGTCATCTATGTCCGAGGTTACTTTCTGATTTTTTAGGTTATCTATTTTGATTTTTAATATTTTAAGTTGATGGTTGGTAACTTTCTGAATTAAATCAGATACAAACTCTGATTGTTCTAGTTTGTCGGAGTAGTATTTATATTCTCCTTTTCCTAAACCATAATGCAGTTGAATTTCTTTAGACCATCGTTTATTGAATTTCGGAATTGAAAATATTTGATAACCTAAGATATGCTCTGGTTGAATAGAAGATTCGAAATAAACTTCATCCCTTTCTCTTCTCGCGCCCACATGAATGTTTGCTAATTGAGAGACATCATGGAGATCTTTATGGTCTTTTTCCACAGCATACACGTGAACATATCCTATTCGACAGTGCTTGAAACTCCCAGTGCTTTTTCTGAGTTTTGGTTGGTAGGGAAAGGGCGACATGGGGTGATGGCCAGTGATAAATTTAGAGGTACATTCTATGCGAGGAATGGCTGAAAGCAAAGGATTACTATTATTGCAAAAATTAAAATTTCTTGTTAAGCCTTCATTTTCAAACAGATCGTTGTAGCTGTTAATATAAGCCTGTATCAAATGCTCGTATAGAGAATCAAACATCCCAACACGTTTGACTTTTCTGCCATTTAACTTTCGTTCTTCCCTGTCTGGTGTTAGTTTTAAAAATTTAAAGTAATTCTTCACCAATTTATCTGCCTTTTTATAGTTAAATTTCCCATTTTCTTTTTTTGGGACTCTAGTTGTGGCGAGTTCATAAACTGCTTTGCTGTAAGCAGGTTTTTTATGATAAGACTTTTTGAAGGTTTTTTGACGATCTTTGGTGGATTTAAAATATTGAGGATTATAGTGTACGCCTCGGTAGAGAAGAGAGAGTTTTTTAGGAAGTTTTTTTTTGTGAGACAAGACATGAAAACCTTCAGGTTCGGAGTCTGAACTTTCTTCTTCACTGGTATTTTCTTCGTCATTCAAAAGTCTTTGGAAATAATCTTGATCATTGATATGGTTATTTCGTTCTAATACCTCCTGTACCTTCAAATAATGTCTTGAAGGTTTATAATCCAAGAATTTTTTTATTTTTTCTTTTGCTTTGTTGAGAAGGATTGAAGGTGTTTCTCTGGAAATGAGACGCAATAGAAGTCGAAAGGCTTTAGGGTCATCTTTTTTAAGAATGAGTTCTGTTAAGATACGATATTGGTCCTTTGAGGTTTTTCTCCCTTTGTGAGAGTGAAGAAAAGAAGCGATTTCTTCTGAATTATAATAAATCGCAAAGTGGAAAGGGGTTAGTTTATCTCTATTTGTTTGAGGTATTCTATTTATTTTAGGAGCCGCTAAGAATATTTTTTTGATGATTTCTAGTTGATCGTGTTTGGCGCAATAATGTAATGCTGTGTGCCCCTTTTCATCCTTAAAGTGATATATATCTACTTTTGGTTTGCGCGTGGAACGACGAGGTGTTATTAAAATAGAGACAGTGATGACATCTCCTATTTGGATGGCATTAATTAATTCCTGTTCAGATGATGTTAATGGCATAACTTTTATAGGTGTATCTTTTAAATTTTTTGAACAATTCAAATGGTTTTTTTCTGGTGGGAATTTTCTTTTTTACCTATTTTTAATCTTTTTTTTTGATTAAAAATGAGTGGTCAATTTTTTTCGATCTTCGGATCATAAATAGAAAAAAAAAAAACAATATATATATATATATATGTGGAAAAAAGAAAAATTTAAACTTTGAAATGTGATTTGATTTATAAAATATATACAGTTTGTTTTTGTTTATTATGATTGTTTTAATTTAAAGGTGATAAAGGAGGTGAATCACAAATCAAACTAGTTGGAGAACAAGATTGATTTTTTTCAACAGATTGTTCAATGTTGGCAGTGGGTGATTCAATGACGACAGAGGATGAAGATGAACCAAGGGCAAAGGTTTGTTGTTGTGAAGCACGTAATAATTCTTTTTCCATTGCTTTACCTCTTTCTTCAAGCTCTTGCTCTTTGATTGCCAATTTACCAAACATTGAATCAATACAACTCTTTGTCTCTTGGATAACAATTTCTTTAATCTTTAAATAACTATCACTATCATACATGGTTGGTTCTTGCATATCAAGAGATAATAGATTTCTTTTTGTAAATGATTTTCTATTGTAAAGTAATAAATCAGTTAGTATATGAATTAAATAAATTTAATAAAATAATAATACGTACTCTTGTAAATTATATGGTGAAAAAGTTGGTTGAGTTGGCATTAATAATGTGAATGAAAATAAAAAGATAAATACCTATTAATGATTAAAATTATTAGTATATAGTTGTTAAATCAATTAAATAATATAATAATAATAATTAAATATACATACAAATAAAGTTACAGAAGCAGCAGCTTTTGTTGGAGTATTACCAACTTGGAATATCTTACCGAATGCCTCAGCTAATGAAGGATTAGATTTAAAAGTAGAAGTAATTGAATAGAGTTGTTTTTTAAGAGCTTTGTTTTCTTCTTTCATCATTTGTAATTGAGTTTTGATACTATTGTTGTCTGTATTTGATTTTTGAAGTTTTTGTTCAATATTTTCAACGTAAACCTTTCTACGAGATCTAGATTGAGATGCATATTCACGATTCTTTACGAGACGACGTTGTTTTTTCAATTCTTTTTCTTCGGCAGCAGTCAAGGCATGATTTAATTTTAATTTGGAAACATATTCTTCAATTTCTTTACTAGTGAGTTTTAATACTTGATCTTTGTTTAAAACAGTGACACCAGAGATATCAATTTCTTCTTCTTCGGCATCGGCTCTACCTCTTTTCTTTTTACTAATGTTTCTATCTTTGATTTCATAGTCACTCTCTTGAGATGATTCAGATTGTTGTGATTCTGATGAATAGTTTTCAAAATTGGCTTCACTAAATGTTGGTACCATTGATTTCAATTGATTAATAAATGTATCTTTTGAAAATGGTTGTTCAATATAATCTTGTAAATCTTGATTATTATCTTGAATTGGTTGTTGTTGTTGTTGTTGTTGAATTGGAGTTGTATTCATAATTTGAACTGGTTGTTGTTGTTGTTGTTGTTGGAAAATTGGTTGAGGAATATATGATTGATTTTGAGTTGAAATAAAATGTTGTTGTTGTTGTTGTTGTTCAAGTGGAATTAAAAGTGAATCTTCTGGTTTAATTGGATTGTTTTGAGCAACAAAATTATAAATTATATTAAAATCAGGATTGCTATTGTTATCTGGTACGAGCATGGTTTGTTTTAATGAATTGTAATTGGCAACTTGAAAGTGTTGAACAGGTGATGATTCAGTATATGAAGCAGATGGTGATGATGGAATATATTGAGTCTCTTGGGTTGGTGATGATTGAGCAGAAGAGTGATAGGATGGTACTGGTGAGATTGGTGCATTTGAAAAGTGATCATTTAAATTTGAAATATTGTTATTAATACTAGCACTACTACTATTATGAAAAGAATCGTCACTATTATAAACGTAATCGTTACTACTATTATTGTTGATCATTTGTTGATGATGTTGTAATTGTACAGCATTTGCATCACTAAGATTAAGGAAATAAGATGGTGATTGAGTGCCATCCAAACCAGTACTAAGTTTACTAATCTTTTGTGAAGTGTTTAAATTGTTTGTTGTTTCACCCAATGTGGTGTTTAACCATTGACTACTAAAGCCAAGTATATTATGACCAACATGTTGTTGATTATTTTGATTTGTATCAATTAACCATTCAGTGGATGCCATCATTTTTGTAAGTTTTTAAAAATATATAAAAATAAATATAAAAAAGAAGGAAAGAGATAATTGTGTTTTGAGAAAAAGAAAATAGGAAAAAAAAAAAATTTTTAATTTTTAAAAAAAAATTTAGTTTTGTTTGAGGAAAATCAAAAAATTATGAGAAATAGAAAACAAGCAGAAATTACCACCTTGCACCACACACAAAAAATATTTGCACAAAAATTTTTGTCGTAAAAAAAAAAACTATTACTATGATAGTTTGTAGTATTATATTATATATTAAAGAAAAAAGATGATTTCACAATAGTATTAGAGACACAACAACTCGCCAATTTCTATATTTTGTGAAAAAAGATATATTGAATAACAAATAATAATAAAGAATGATTTTTTTTGCTTTTTGATTTTGACTCCGTTCATTTCTTTCCTCAAATTTAAAGAATGGTTGCGTTGTAGGTGCAAAATTGAAAAAAAATTAAAAAAAATAAAATGCTACGTCGCACACTCAATTTTTCCCCCACCTTTTTTTTTAGACAAAAAAAAATCGATAGAAAAAAAAAAAAATCCTTTTTAGTTACAAGACAAGTAAGGGTGGGTGAAAAGAGAGTGAGAGTGTTGTCTGTGTGCAAAAGTGATGAGAGAGGTATGGTTGTTGTTGAAAATCGAGATTTGATATCGTATGAAAAATAGGGGGCAATTCTCACCAACATTAACAAATAAAACATTGTAGTCAAAGCATCAATGTCTTTTTACTCATAATAATCGATTTGTTGTGGAGTGTAAAAATGCGAATCTATGTTTGTGTGCAATAAAACAATTGTCTGATAAGATATATTATCGTAATTACCATAGTATTGGTGCCATTTTATTGTAAAGAGAGATTCGCATTTCGCAGGTGCAAACAAAACACACACAAACTGATCGACGTAGTGCAATTGCGGAAAATCAGAAATCTAAAAAAAAAATTATAATAATAAAAACTGCCCCCTTAAAAGATGAAACGAAAAATATATGATGAATCCAGTTCTTTATAGGTGTGGTGGTGTCTTGGGATACAAGGACACCATGGAATGCTCTTTTTTTAGTCTAGTCGACAGTAAATTGTCAGTGTTGGTTAAACACTGCGGATATTTCCCTAGTTTTACGTTGTGAAAAAAGATATTATTCTTTGTTTTTAAAGAGTGCTATAAATCGAGATTCTTTTTATTCTTTAAATGAAACGATTATTATTCATAATATTAAATTGATCTTTTTTCATAGTTATCTTTTATTTAAATTACTATCCATGATTTTAAAAAAGTGAAAGAGAAACATTGTATCAAATTATCTTTAATGTGAGGCTTTGCAATATTTGATCAAAAAAACTTTTTTTTTTTCATCACTTTTTTTAATTTACCAAAATGAGTAATAACATTAATTTATTGGAATTAGTATCTGCTTGTATTGATCTTGCTGAACAATCTGGTGATATTATTAGAGATGTATTTAAATCTGGTTCATTGGGTGTACAAATGAAGTAACTATATTTTAATAATAAAATAATTACAACAAACTAATTAACATAACAATCAAAGAGCAGAAGATGACCCAATGACTAAAGCAGATTTATTATCACAACAACATATTATTGGTGGTTTAAATAATGTATTTAAAGATTTAATCATTGTAGGTGAAGAATCGTGTGAAATTCCCCCATCAACTACTATCCCAAATATTCATAAATTAGACACTCAAAAAGATAATTTACCACAACAATTTCAATCATTGGATCCAAAAGATTTAATTATATTTATTGATCCATTAGATGCAACTAGAGAATTTACATTGGGTAGAGTTCATTGTGTAATGACATTGATTGGTATAAGTTTTAAAGGTAAACCCATTGCTGGTGTAATTTATCAACCATTTGTAGATAAGGAAGGTCATGAAAGTACGAGAGAAGAATCTGATAAATGGACAGGTAGAACTGTTTGGGCTATCGTTGGTATGCCTGTAGAATCAGTGCAAGATAAAAGAGCACCAGAGGACAAAGACAAGGTGATCATTGTAACAACAGCATCTCATTATACACAAAAGATTGAAGAATCTATAAAGAAAATTAATCCCGACAAAGTAATTAAAACTGGTGGAGCTGGTTACAAAACTTTAATGGTCATTGAAAATAGAGCAGATGTATATGTGTTTCCAAGTGTTGGCTCCAAGCTTTGGGACATTTGTGCTCCACACGCAATTCTTTTGGCTGTTGGAGGTACACTCACTGATCCTTTTGGTAAAGATATTCTATACTCTACAGATCCTTCTCTTATAGAAAATAAGAATGGCATTGTAATAACTACTGGAAATCATAAAAAGTATATTGATCTTTTAAATAAATAAATTTAGAAAGAGTTTGAATAGATTTATAATATAATCACAATAATTATAAAAAGAATAAATCATAATCAAATTCTTATTCTTTTTATTTTATTTATTGTTAAATATTATTTATGTAGAAAAAATAATTTTTTCTTTTTAAACCTTAGGTATTTAAAAACTAGTTCATCCTTAAAAAAATTGAAGTTTACCTATTTTAATGTTTTGTGAGAATATTATTTTATTAACAATGTTTTGAAAAAAATCGTAAAAATTGTATGTATTTTTGCAATTTAATTAGCATGATTTTGAAATGTTAAGGAATGAGAAGGATTCAATCTTATTTGGGCCTGGTGGGCATTTATCGCAGGATAGCACCATTCGTGACAGTAGTAACCTTCTGGAGTATTTCTCTTTGGGCACTCAGAGTAGTAAACTGCTAATTTACAATTTTCTTCAGACCTATTTTGTTTATTTTGTTAGTATATTTTTTGTTTTTATAAATATTGATCATAAAATAATTCTACATACGAAATAAAAGGTAAAATAGATTTAGATCCATCGGTACAGGTAAAGCTGCATTCAAAATTTGGAGAGGCAGAAACAAAGGAGACTGCAAAAATGATAGAGATAATTATTGATAAAATGAGTGTAGTTGATTTCATTGTTGATTTAATATATTTGTTTGTTGTTTGGAAATGATTTGATTGTTGATGATTTTAGATAGGACATCTTGATGGTATTTATAGTAAATTTAAAGAGAAGGGAATATTTGATTCCCTTCTCCGCTGTACAATTGTACTATATCTAAAAATAATAAAAACCTGTGGAAGAGAAGGGAAGACAAGGAAGAGAACATATCTTCAGAAGGGAAGACAACGAAGAGAACATATCCCAAGTTAAAAAATCAAAATATCTGGATATTTTTTTATTTAGATTTTTAGAGTAAAAACAAAGAAAATAAAATCTTTTGTCAAGGACATCCTAAAGAAAAAAAGAAAAAGATTGGATTTTATTATTGAACCCATATTGTAAAATATTCAATTGAAAGGTATCGGAAACTCGCACAAATTGTTTCAACTTTATTTCAAAACTTATACTCTCTAGAGTCATTCTTTGTTTTATTGTAATAAATAAAGTCATTCTTTTACCAAATTTGAATTTAATAAGTTGATCAAGCTTACATCATATGATGATGATGATGATAGATTACTTTTTAGATTTTGATATTATATAGTAATAAATATATGTATGCATGTGAATTTAATTTTCAACTTCTTCAATGATGAAATCTTCAGGTGAATAGATTACTTTAACTAAGAGTGAACAACTTGGACACATAGCAATCTCTTCACCATTAAGAATATCTTCTTCTGTAATTCTAAATCTATCACCACTAATAGTGTTTTGATGTTATGAGTATATGGATAATTCTATTATACTATAGGCCCTATACACTTACCAAGGACAAGGATAATAAAATACACGTTCGTCTTCATCAAATTCCATATCTTCAATTTCAATTTCATCATAAAATGTCGTTGTGGTGGTATCTATAGTTTCACCTTTAGAATTTGTAACAAACTTTTCTAATTTATATGGATTGTCATCTTGTTTCTTTACATCATCTTGATTGTTGCTGTTATCACTTTTCTTTTCATCGGTTGTTGTTGTTGCTGCTGTTGTTGTTGTATTATTAATATCCAATTCATTTAATTTATTATTAATGTTATCTATATTTGAATTTTCATTTGAATTTGTCATATTATTACTATTATTATTATTTAGTTGATTGTATATCTTGTGAGAGTGTAACGGTAATGGTATATAACTAATTGTATTAAATCGAGAAATAGAGAGAGCACTTCCTCCAAAAATCTCGTTTTGTCAACAAAACGTGTCGTTATTTGCGAAAAAAAAAATAAAAAAAAAAAAATAATTATAAAAAAAAAAAGGTCCAATGTCTCGATAAACTTTTTATTTATTTATTTATAGAATATAATGACTTCACACAAATTGAATCCCTATGAATATGAGTTCACATTGAACAACCTTTACTAAAGTCATCATGATTATGTGACACAGACAAAATCTAATCAATGATACAGTTTTTTCTTTGAAAACAATTTTTAATTTTTTTAATTTTTTTTTTCTAAAAATTTTCTTTAAATTTTGCACAAAAAAAGATCTTTATATGATTTTTTTTTTCTCATTATAGTGTTTCTCTTTATCATTTTTATATGTAATTGGGTGACAAGGTACCATATCACATAATATCCTTTGTTCCCTCGAAATAAATAATAAATCATCTATAGAGATTTATTTATATATTTATATTGTTTTGTTTGTTGTATATTTCATTTTGTTTTTGATTAGATCTTTTTCTTGTTTTTCTCTTTTTCATAGTATTAGTAGTAGTAGTAAATATATATATAGTGTATTATAATAAAATCAATAGTTTATATAGAATCAATATAAACAAATAACAAGACAAAATGGGAAATACAATTACACATTTAAATACAAATCAAAGTGATAATGGATGTTCAAAGTTTAAAATTGAAATGCCTCCAACCTATCAAGAGGTACTTCAAAGATTAAAAAACACTGCAATGACTGAAGATTTATTAGAAAACCTTTTCAAAGAGTGTTGTTTTATGTCTGTTGATAGCTTTTTTGATAAATATCCTTCAAATTCTACTTTGAAATGTCAATTTCGTATGTATTAATAATAGTAATCGATATTATAAAAAAGAAGTAAATATATTAATATTAATAAACTTGTAGAGTCAAAGAATCAATCAGAATGGTTTTTCAGATGTAATACATGTAGTTTAGCTGAAAATAGTTGTTATTGTGCAGATTGTTTTTTCAATGGTAATCATATTGAATTGAATCATGAATTTCTTATATTTGAAAGTAAGAAATCAGCAGTGTGTGATTGTGGTAATTCAGAGGCTTTTAAATCGTTTTGTACAAAACATGTAAACGCCAACAAACCAGTGGAAAGAGTGATTCCACAGTTTGTAAAGAGAGATTTACATATTTTCTTTAGATACATATTCACCTATCTTCTCAACATTGTATCAAGCGCACTCTATGATGGTAGTGATAAGGCTCAAAATGAAAAAGATATTAAAGTTGTAGTGGAATGGTTGATTTTGTTGGCTACCGAATCATCGATTCTTATTGATGTTATTTCACAAGAGATTTCAAGTCAAGGATTAGATAGTGCTGCCAATGCTGCCGCCACTACTACTGACAATCAAATGTCACTCTACAATCCACTCCCATTGCCCTTTGTTGAAGATAGAAATAGAATGTCTAGTTTATCCGAGACTAAACATTTCTTGGTCTATGTATTTAAAGACATTGCGTTGCTCGATATCTTTTTAGATTTGTTGACATTATTGTTGGACAATCATCGTCATTTCAAGATTGTATTCTTTGAAGAGTATCTTAAAAACTATGTCGATATATTTATGCCCCGTGATCACGATAGCAGTCAAATCATGACCTTGATTGGATCCAATTACAATCATTCCAATTCGGTGTTGGTACCATTTGCCACTGGATTCTCTCGTTTCAATTACTTGGACTTGATCCTTCGTACACACAAGGTCTACATGCCAATATTGGAACCATTTTACAAGGTAGAGAGTGTTATTAGCAAAGAGGTCATGCTTCAATCTGATATGGCAGTGTTTGAGAATCTCTGCAAAGAGGAAAAGGTGGCCACCTATCTCTTGGACCATCCCGAGATCTTTAACCAAGTGTATGAGGTTGCTTTGGCACTCCACAAATTCATTTCCAATAATTTTGTCGATCCTTGTATCTCCACCACTCGTTTCCTCTTGTCACTCGAGGGTAGATTATATAAATCCATTACACTCATGATCAAAACACTCAACAATCGTGACAATTTTGCCCAAACTACTATCCTTCCATCGATTATTAAAGAGATTAAAAAAATTCCCTCTAGAGAACTCGTTGAAAGATGTGGCTTCCAATTGCCTCACATAGACTTTTTCATAAAGTTTAAATACAATGAAATTCCAATCCACTTTTCATTGTATCGTATGCTATCTGTCTGTATGTTGGAAGGCAAGATTGACGTTGCTGAGCTCAAAACTCGTTTGTCTACCGTCGATGTTGTCAATATGGTCACCACCATTCTCTTGTTTAGAATCTGCTATATCTCTTATGACCCTTCTGCCGACTCTAAAAACAAAACCGAGGTTGACAATGAATTGGTTACCGATTATTCATTAATGTGTGATCTCCATCTCTTGCAACTCAGTGTCGATTTATTAGGACCCAAATACTTTCTCTATGCATTCTTTAACATTGTCACCTCTGTCGACACTTACAACGACACCACAGCCTACAATGAAATCTTTGCACTTTTGATCTCTGTTCTCCAAATTCGTCCATTCACATTCCCCACTGAAGAACAATCCAAATTCCATTTGATCCAATCCATTGCCTCCTCCAAATTCTCTATGGACACATTGAAAACATTTGATCGTATCTTGCCACACTTTAATCCACCTGATGAGATTCCAATGATAGAGTCACTTTGTTCCAATTTCCAAAACATTACCAAATCACTCAAGGACGATCTCTGGGATCTCTATGATCCCTATTATCCATTCTTTGCCCTCAAATACAAGAATCTCATCAAATCTGCCTGTAAAGAAAAGTTCAAGGCCTACCAAGCCACCAAAAACATTCCAGAATCTTTTCCTCTCCCACCAAACATCCCACCCTTGGCCAAGAATCTTGAAAAAGTCAATCAAATATTTGATGAATCCACTCTCTTTGAATGTGCCTTTTGTATCTTGCTTCAAACCCTCCATCACGGTTTTGTAGGCTATGACAACTCTTTTGAATTGGAACCAATTCTTCAAATGCTCTTACCCAAACCAAGCTTTGTCACTGCTGATTTTATCTATCTCGTTGTCTTGGGTATCAAAACATTTAAACAAGTAACCTATCCAAATCTATCTCAACAAGACAAAGATTTTATCAATCAATCTATTGAAGCATTCTTTGCTCTCCCAGATAAATCACAAGAACAATTGGAATATAAATTTGAACACACCTATTCCATTCTCAATCTAATCAAGGTCTACAATGTAGAATTGGTTGTCGGTGAAAAGAGTAAACTCAGTCTCTTGGATCTCTTTTTCGAAATGTGGGAAACCATGAAAAAATCAACCAATCTTGAAAATAGACCCTCTATTTTATTCATCTTTGAATCTTTGATTGATTTCCATCCTTCATTTGCTCAACATCTCAAAAATAGAAATATCAATCTAATTGAAGACACTGAAGAATCTAAACAAGATGAAATTAATCAAAAGAAATCTTTGGCTGAAAAAAGAGAAAAGTTTTTATTACAAATGAAACAACAACAACAATTCTTTTTACAAAGTAACCAAGCTTTAATGGAAGAATTAGAAGAAGATGACGAAAAAGATGAAAATAACGGTGAAGAAGATGAAAAAGAAGAAGAAAAAGTAGAGGAGGAAAAGGAAAATGAAGATGTTGAAAAAGAAAATGAAGAGGTTGAAAAAGAAAATGAAGAGGTTGAAAAAGAAGAAGACAAATTAGAAAACGAACAAGAAACAAATAATGTTGATGATGCTGAAATTAATAAAGAAGAACAACTAGAGAAGAAAGAAGAACCAATTAAAGTAGATGTTGTTAAAGATGAAACTCATGACCACCACCATGATCACCATCAACATAAAAAAGCAGAAATAGAACCAGAATCAGAAGAAGAAAAAGAAGAATTATTATATTCATTAAATAATTATATGGATGATTGTATTGTTTGTAAAAGTGGACAACAAGAAGGACCATTATTTTCAATTGGTTACATTGATATTGTATCACTTATTGATCAAACAAAGAACCAAAGAGTTGAAAGTATTCTACTTGATCCAAATGTACCAGATGCTTATAAAGATTTCCTTGAAGAATTTCATTTCTATGAAATTTGTCCAAGTTCAGTACAATATCTCCCAAGTAGAGATGATTTACCATCATTATTTGCATTCTTCTTATTCCATAGATCTGCATCTACTTATATTACTTCTTGTCATCACAACATTCACAAGAAATGTCTCTATGATTTCAATGCTACTCCATATGCTGGTTTCAATTGCCCACTCTGTTCCACTCCATCCAATATAGTAATTCCAATTGGTCCAAGAAAAGATCCCATTGTCGCCGCTCAAGATAGAAATGATTTCTATTTGAATCTCTGTAAATTTGACTTTTTCCTCTTTATGACCACCCCAGAGAAATCAATGGTCATTGAGAGATACATGTGGAAATTTGTAATTCAAAACATTGAAACCTTGGAAATTAAAACTAGAAAGACAACAATGTATAATTCATCTGCATCTGATGCACCATACTATCTCATGAAGCAATCGGAATTTAACAAAGAGCTCATGACCTCTAAAAAAGTGTATGATGTAATTATGGCATGTAATGTCTCTCCAGGTAATTTCCTTCCCACCTCTGATCCACTCATTATGATGATGGATCCATTCATTGTCGCCACCTATACCACCTATTTAACCAATTCTGGTCTCTTGACAAATATCACCTCTGGTATTGTTTTACATTTCTTTAGTTGTCTCTTGACATTCTTTATGCATGAAAATCCAACCACTTGCATGCCAATGAGCAAGGAAACATTGACAACTCTCATCAACACTTTTGTCAACACTCCCTGGGATAACAGAATTGAAGCCTTTTTAATCAACCTTGCTCTTCCATTCCTTAGAAAAGTTGTTCTCTTGCATTTCCTTGTCTCTCCTCCACCCAAAGAATTTACACTTGAACAATTTTCAGATATGGACTTTATCACTCGTCTCCTCTTTACCTCTCCCTTTGAAAAGGTATTCAAATCTCAAGATTACCTCTCACTCTTGGACGTCTATTGTGAAACTAAATTCACACCCAAAGGTTGTAAATTTGAAGCACCATTTGTTTATCCACCTCCCATGCCATTCAATCACATGCCAAGATTTATTGATATTCCCGAAAAGTTTGTCGACTTTATGAGACAAATTGGTGGTCACTGTGAAACATGTCACAGTTTACTCAAAGCCTGTTGTTTGTTCTGTGGTGATAAATTCTGTACCACAGACAATTGCAAAGGTAGTAGTTATATTCATTCCTATAGATGTCCAAATACTCCATTTGGTTTGTTTTTAGAATTTGATAAACCAGCTCTCGTAGTATTAAAAGAAGTTCATGGTAAAACCTGTTCAACCTCTGTCTATGATATCTATTTTAAACCAAATGGTGAAATTTCTCCAATCCCCGATAGTACTCTAAGATTATCTAAAGAAAAATTAAAAAATGTTTACAAAAATTGGATGAATTGTTCAAATTCAAGAAAATTTGAAAATAAATAAAAATATAAATAAATAACTTTAGTTTTAAATACAAACTGTTGGGTGAAATGTTAATTTACAAGACTTGGTGATCACCAAACCAAATTATCAATTCTTATCTTGTGTCATACTACAAAAATGGTGATAAAATGAAAATAAGAATAAAAAATATATAATATACAAATAAAGAATATATCTTTATATTTATATAAAATTTTATTATAATTGAAACTTCCAACGTAAAGGAACTTGAGAATAAGAAATATTTAAAATATAGCTGTTTGATTTTGTATTTTTATCAAATATTTCTCTCGTTTTATAGTTAAAGTTATTATAACTAAGATCTAAATCGGTGAGGAATTCATTTGTTGAGATTGCTTGGGCAAAAGCAATACCACCAGAATCTTTAATATGATTTTCACTCATATTAAGTCGTCTTATATGAGTGGAGTTGGAAGCCAAAACATTTGCAATTTGAATAGCACCCTCATCACCAAGATTTGAATAGGCAAGTTCCAAATGAATAAGAGTCTTGTTACTTTTTAGAGCATCAGCAATAACGATACCAAATTTTGGAGAAAGTGAATTTTGACTGAGATTCAAGAGTTTCAGAGTTTTGTTTGTCGCAATAGTTTCTGCCCAATGCTTGGCACCTTCAAAGTCTATTTGATTACCAGAAATATCCAACATCTCTAAAGTATTATTAATCAATAGAGATTTTGCCATTCTTTCAGAGAATAAATTGCCCAAGTGATTGAGAGACAATGATAGACTTTTGATTGATTCATTTGTAAGGAAAGCTTCACCCAAATCTCTTCCCAAACTATCACCAATTCTATTGTCAGAGAGATTTAATCTAGTCAAAACTTTGTTACTAACTAAAGCTTTGCTAATGAGATTGATAGATGATCCTAAAAGATTTGATTTGAAATTAATGTCCTTGAGAGTTGAATTCTCTATAAAAGCTTTAGAGATTGCAATCGCTGAACCATCTTTGAGTGAACAATCTGAAAGATTAATTTCAGTGACCGAATGATTTTGTCTAATCGCATCAAAGAGAGCAGCACCACCATGATCCAATATTCTATCCAAATGAAAAGAATCTAGAGTTGTATTTTGTTTTAGGGCATCTGATAAAACAACGGCGGTTTGACTATCAATATGATTCCATCTTAGATAGAGTTTTTTTAGAGATTTGTTGATTTTCAATGCATTACACAAGGCAACGCCGCCTTCAGACTCGATATTGTTATAGAATAAATCTATAATTTTCAATGTATGGTTTCTAAGGAGAGCACCAGCAAGTTTAATTGCACTTTGGTTACCCAACTTGTTACCTCTGAAATCCAAGGCTTCGATCGTATTATTTTCATAGAGTGCATTGATAATGTCCTCAACAAAGGGATCCTCTAAATTGTTGTGTCTAAAAGAGATGTGTGTTACCGAATGATTTGTTCTTAGAGCATTTCCAATGGCAGTAAAGTTTTCTGGTGAAACCCATTTCTGATAGAATCTAAAATACTTCATAGTCTTGCAAGTGTCAAAGAATGATGTAAACAAATGTTTTGAAAATGTATTGGACAATATTGGTTTGGTGGTGGCTTTTAAAAACTTTTCTGGTACTTTATCTGGCATTGTATGTTTGACAATGTTCATAAACTTTTGAAAGGTACTAGATTTATCAAGTATCATTGCAATGTAGAGGAACTCAAAACGTCTACCACCCTCCAAGAGACCTTGACTAGTTAATCTAATCAATGCTTTAAGATGTTTTGGTGATTTAACAATGAAAAACTTGAATATCTGTGGTGCCAATTCCATTCCCCAAAGTTTACAGACAAGTGATATCGATTCGAGTTCATAGTTGGGACTAATCTTTTTACCGCCAAGATGATTTGTACTACTAAGTGACGATGAAAGTGGTGATGATGTTTCTATGCCTTGTCCTGAAAGATTTAAATTTTGACCACCTTCTTCAGTTGGTGATCTTTGTTCAAATCTAATCTCTGATTTTTCTGTATCTATTTTATGTTGAATTAAATAATGTAATATTTTCAAGAGTACTGTATGTGGTAATTGATTTATATTTATAGATTCTCCTTTTATAAATTTAGTTGGTTCTAACCAAGGTCTATTTAAATAATTTTCATTTTGTTGTTGATCATCTGAATCTATTGATGATTTACGATGTTGATGATGATGATGATGGTGGTGATGATCATTTTTAGGTGGTGAAGTTGATAATGTATTTAATGATAAATCATTTAAATCTTTAAATCCTTCTTTCTTTTTCTTTTTTCTTGTACTTGGTGATAATGATGATAAAAATGCCAAAGGTGATGATGGTCTTCTTTCTTTTGGTTGTACATTTAAATTGTTATCAAATGAATTTGATAATGTTGATATATTATTATTAATGCTATTATTATTATTATTACTATTACTATTACTATTATCTATTTTATCTACAATTATATTTGGTGGTGAAGAAATTGATCTACTCTTTGATTCAATTTGAATAGAATCACTTTTTTTCTTTTCTTTTTCCTTTTCCTTTTCCTTTTTATATATTTTTTCAAGTTCCTTATCTTTATCTTTCATTTTCTTTTGTTTTTATATATATAATAAAGTATATATTTGATGTTAAATGTAATTACACAACAATAATATAAATAAATAAATAAGAAATAAATAAATAAATAAAAAATAAATATTTTAAAATCAAATTAAAAAAAAGGGAGTGAGTATGAAGTGTAAAAATGTAATTGCAATATTGATTAGGTTAATAAAAAAAAAATCAACCATATGTCCAAATTTTATTTTTTACAAGTTACTAAAAAAGAGAGTGTGTGAATGTGTTTTTAATGCTTTATATGTCAGTGTTGTCTTTTGTGTGCCAGTGTGTGTGTATTGGTATTAACAACTCTCCCTTCTCTCTCAATAACAACTATATGAGAGTGTGTTAACGTGGTTGTTGGTAAATATGTGAAACCTAAAAAAAAAAAAATCTATTTTTATTTTAGTCATAGAAAACCAATCAAGCTAAGGGTTTCCTGCATGTCAATTATTGTGTGTAAAAAAAATGTAAAAAAAAAAAATAAAAATAAAAAAAATCCACTGTGAGTGCAAGATTTTTTTTTTTTGTTGCAGGTCTTGTAACCTCTACACCATGTGACATAGATTTATCGGGATTTATTAGGTTTTTTATTCTAAAATAAAGAGCATGAAAGAGATTTTAACTGTTTTTATTTATCACATCTGTTGAACCTAAATCGCTGGTCATCATATGATTAATATTGTTTAAATACGCACATACACAATGAAGGTAATCATATCTGATCAAATGTCATCTAGAATTCTAAAATTAAAGGTGTGAGCTGTAAACAATAATAAATCATAAACACACTGAGCAATTATAATAGATTATTGAATGGATTTTTGGTTAATAATAGAGCTCCATTCTTTTATTGGAGCTGGTGATGATTATCTGAGATAGAATTTTGATCTGCAATCAAGTTCCTTGTTTTATTAAAAGCTAAAATATCATCTATGAATATCTCTTTGTAGTCTTTGTATTTTGGGCTCTACTAAACTCTTTCAATTCAACTTCTATCTGATTTCATTCTTTTTGAAGATAAATGATTCTTTTATTCCATCCATTTCTCTCTGTAGTTGAGAGATTGCTTTTCTATTCTTTTTTATTTTTTCATTTTGCTTTTGTATGCTATGTTTTGAATTCTTTTCTTCTTTCTCAAACTTTTGGTTTAGTTCATATATATTGTTGTTCAACCCATTTATTTCTTGGCTCAATTGATTGGTTTGAGTTTTCAAGTCCCCTATCTCTATTTTTAATTCTTCTAGATCGCTAACATCTACTGGGAAATATGACATGGATGTTGATGATTCATTGCCATTGCTACTATCAAACATTCTATATCCTTATACTAAAAAAAAAAAAAATTAAAAAAGTATAATGGCCTATTAATACCATGGAAGGAAAAATAATAAAAAGATTTCCATCAATATTATCCGAACCAAATATGGCAAGTTGGTAGAAATCTATTATTGGCTAGTTAAATACTGCTTTTATTATAAAAAATTCTGTTTTGAAAGATTTCATGCTCTCATCATGATTTAAAATCGTAGGAGTAGACTAGATTAAATCAAGACATTTATGGTCAATCCACCCAATGAAATATCAACAAACAATCTCTCCTAGGAGAAGACAAGAAAAAGAAGAACAAGATAAATTAATTTATATGATACAAATGTTTTATTTATTTATTTATTTTATTTTGTTTTACATTTTTCATTTAAACATTAAAGCCAGAAGGGGCTTGGGATTCATGTTCAATTGGATGATCAATAGTATCTTTGAATTTAGGTTCAGGTAAATTTAGTTTTGGGATAATACTTAGAATCGAAGAATGAAAGTGATCGACATTGTCGACATATACATGATGACCTGAGTTTGGAATAATATGAACGCTTTTAACATTATCCATTTCCTTTTCCAATTGAATACCTTGATTTGGATCGATCCAAGAATATTGACCGTAAATAAATGAAATATCAATAGAGGGATCAATGGTTTTCAATCTTGAATAGAGTGGATTAGCTGCCCAACCCAATGGTAGTGAAATGGTTCTAAATAGATGCTCTCCGGTGGCGGGAACTTGTGAATTTGAGTGATATATATAGTCGGCAATGGTATTAATAGAACCATCTTTGGGTGTAATTGGATGAAGATGACCAAACTTTGCAACCAAATCTGATCTAAACTTGGCAATGAGTTTGGGTCCTAAATTTCTAACGATGCCCAATGATATATCTATAGAGAATAGTCTAGACAATACTTTGGCTTTCCATGAAAGATTCTTTTCATAATCTACTGGCTTAACGGCAACACCCCATGCATCACAAAGAATAAGAGTTTTTATTCTCTCTGGGTGTTGCATTGTATAACAGGCACTCACATAACCTCCAAGAGAATGACCCAATAAATGAAATTTCTCTAGTCCAACCTCTTTTGCCCATCCTTCAATAGAGTTTGTCCAAAAATTTTCAGCATCTTGAATAGTTTGAATTGATTTTGGATCACCTCTCGAACTTCTTGCAAAACCTGGTAAATCTATAGCATAAACTGTGTAATGTTTTGCCAAAAAATCTAAATTTGCTGCCCAAAAACCTATACCGGCACCAAATCCATGAATTAAAAGTAAAGGTTCACCATCTCCTAATTTAATTGTATTGATTTTATTTTCACCAACTTCAATAAACTTTTGTTCAAATGGTGTTTTAATTACTAATATATAGAGATATTGATTAATAATTAATAAAGAGAGAAAGTGAGAAAAAGAGATTTTTTATCTTACCTGATAACATTTTTTTTTCAACTCTTTCAACATCTTCAAGGGAAGGATTCCACTTGTAAGATTTGACATTTTGGACAAAGTTATTATAATAATTTAACATTTTCTTTTGTTCTTTTAAAAAGTTTTGTTGTTGTTTTTTAAAACTATGATTATTATTATTTAATAAAGAAATTGAATTTAAACTACTCTTTAATAGTCTATTATTTTTTAATGAGGATGATACTGATTCAGATAGATCTTGAATATAGGTTGAATGTAATAATTGATTTCTCTTTTGTGAGAGGTTATAAATTGATTTCTTTAAATGTTGAATTTTTTAAAATATATATATAAAGATATCGATAATAGACTATTGATCGATTCGGAAAAAGGTTTAAATTACTATCTCTTGTTGTTGTTGGTGATTATTTGTTTGGTTTGTATGTGTGACTGTGTGAATAGTATGTTTTTGGGTTTTTGTATAAATGTTTTTTCAATTTTGTGACGACCTCACACCAAAGCAAATCGTATACAAATAAGGATTAGGTTTGACTCTGACTAGGCAAATTTAAATTTAAAAAAGAAAACAAATCCCTATGTATCTATATATTTCAGAGTAAAAATAAAAAAAAAAAAAAAATTTTAATAAAACTAAAATTCTTTGCCTCTTTGGTTTTTTCTATTTTTTTTTTGAATTTTTTTGTAAAAAAAATTTGCAAATATATAAAAATTGCGTCATACTTTTTTCAAAGATTCTCAGATTTTTGTGAAAAAAAAAGAAATCTTGTGATGCCATATCAGAACATATGATAAAATTTATTATTAATTAAAATATTATTTTTGCAATTTACACACTCTGCACTTTTAAAAGTATATTTTTAGACACCCAATTTAATTCTTTTTTTACATGAAGATATTAAAGGTGATGTAGATCCTTTAGGAACTACTTGTTCATCCATTTCATTCTATATTTATTGATTCATATTATTTTATTATATTATTATTATTAGTATGATTAGAATAATATATAATAATATTTAATGATATACATACTGCACTCGCACCATTATTACTTGTGGAGTTGAATGTTGGAGAGGTAGACATTGAATTATTCGTTGGTGTTGTTGGTGCAGTATTAAAAGTACTATTTGATACTGCTAATCTTCTCAATATATCTCTATGTTCATTGGTTCTTGGAGTTGTTGGCGTTGAATTTGATTGTGTTATTGTAGTTGTTGATGTAGTAGAAGTTGTAGTGGTAGAGGTTGTAAGTGGTGGTATAGATAATGAATTAGGATTGGTGGATGTTGGTGATTGTGGAAGAGATGATAGAGATGATAGAGATGATAAAGATGGTGCTGGTGGAAATGAAAGCAATGGTGCAACCATTGGTGTAGATGGAACACTTAGAGATGTTGGTGTATTTGAAAAACTTATATTATCATTATTTAAAAATTCATTATTGTTATTATTGTTATTATTTGGTGGATGAACTATAATTTGGTTCAACATAAATGGCTCCGTATTATTATTATTATTTTGAGTATTAAACAAAGGATTATTATTATTTTGATTATTTACAATATTATTATTAGTAGTATTAGTGTTAGTATTAGTATTAGTATTATTATTATTATTATTATTATTATTATTATTATTATTATTATTATTTGCAAATAATTGTTGCATATGTTGTTGTTGTTGTTGAAGATGATGTTGCATAAATTGTTGATGTTGATGAAGTGAAGCCATTGAAGGTGATGATAGAGGGGAACCACTTAGATCATGAGTAGGTATATTCATAAATGGTGGTACAGTTTGATGTTGTTGTACCAAAGGTCTAATAGTCGGAGAATATGTTGGTGTTATATCCATTTTTTGACATTTTAATTAATTTGAAAAAATACAACAACAGGACATAAAATAAACAAAAAAGAAAAATAGGAATTGCAGAGAGAATAAAAAATAAAAAACTATATGACTAAAGGTAGCTGTGCTCTAAATTTAAATTGTTTTTTTGAATTAAATTAAAAAAAAAAAATCAAATGTTGTTGTTGCTGCTGCCCAAATTAACTGTTAACAGGTGGGGTAAGTGTGTGAGATCTTTTATATATAATTTTACCACACACACACATCCAACAGGAATTTTGTAGGTTTTTTTTTTTTTTTAAATATTTTGATAAAATTCTACTATTATAATCAGTCAATACTAGTAGCACTATGTTCCATGGAAAAAATACTAGTATTTAAAAATCCAAAGGTAATGGGTAATGATTAAAGATTTTATAAAACGCATACAAAATTTTGACACTTTTTTTAAATGATAGAAATATTGAGGGTGAGTAGTGAAAATTAATTAAAAAATGAAATAAATTATTAAATAATAAAATATTTAAATCATATATATAAGGTATAGAGAGAGGGAATAACATGAGTGTGTTTTTTCCCTAAATTGTAGATTACCCCCATTTTTCACCCCCTTATTTGAATAATACCCTATAAATCTGATGATTTTGGTACCAGCAAAAAGTATTTATTATCACATGATAGAGTTTATCCAACAACACTGGTTTTTTGTGAGAGAGTGATAGTGTGTTGGGTGTTGCTATCAAAAAATCAAAAAGAAAAAGAAAATTGATTATCATGTGTTGTGTATTAGATTGTTATTACTTGTTGCGGCATATTGCTCCTTTCAAATTTTTTTGATTCTATACTAAACTCATGTTTTTATAAAAATATATATCTATAAACATGTTGCAACTTTGTTTCAAAATAATTATCAAATCCTAATTTCTTAAAAAAAAAACATCTGATGAAATTTAATTTATTCAAAAAATAAATAGATTTTAATAAAAAAAAAACTGAAAACTTTTGATCAAAAAGGACTGAAATTTTTTTTCTCATCATTTATATTGCCAACGTTCTACTGCTATAGTGTTATACAATTGCTGCTGCTGCTTCAAATATATAATCTTTTTATATGTACATTTCATGAGATTTACTTATTTATAAAACTGGTTAAAAGAAACCTACATTATCATATTCTGTTTATTTCTCTTTTTTTTCTCTGTGTTGTAAAAAAAAAAAAACAAAGAAAAACTAAATCATTTAAATATAATATATTATATTTGTATTTGTATATACCATCATTGTAAATATTTAATAGGATTGACATCATCACACATTATCATCATCATCATCATCATCAATATAAAAGTACTCTAATAGTAATATTCTGTTTTTCATCACACATACGCACACACATAATCATCAGGTTATCTTATATTACACAAAATAGTCATAAACAAACACACGTACGCACACAGAATAACCAACAGTAGGACATAATAATAATAATAATAATAATAATTACCATCACATGATATATCACAATACTCATAATTTAACTATTACATCATCACATTATTATTGGTGCTAGGTGTATCTAATTTTTGAGAGGGATCGCAGATCTTTCCAACAAGATCAATTACATATTTTTTGTTGTTTTCTTATTCAAATGTAGCTGCTGTAGTTGCGGGATTGTGTGAATGTGATTGGTAATAAAGTGTGTCGGGGTTGTTGGGTGGTAGAGAATGTGTGCTCCCCACTCCAAATTTGAATCTGACAACAGGTGTGTGGTAATTTTAATTTTTTTTTTTTTTTTAAAAAAAATTTATTTTAAAATGTAAAAAAAACAGTATATTTAAAAATACTTTCTTCATTCTCATCCATCCAAAATATTATTTTTTATTTATTTATAAAAGGGGCCACTAATCATTACCATTTATTTTACTGGGTTTGTGTGTATATTATTTAAATAACCAAAATAATTGCGCCTATTTTTAAATAACAACTTTTTCTGTTTTTTTTTTTTATTTCAAATTTTTTAAAGTGTTTAGTTTGTGTTGTGTGTGAACAAGTGGGTGCCTTTCATTTTCAACTGTTATATAAACTGTAGAGTGTTTGAATATAATTAACATAACAACAAAGTAATATAACTAACCAACTTTTTTCCTTTATCTTCACTTTTATTAACTGTAGATCATTTTTAAAATATTTTTTTAATTTTCTTTTTTCTTTATATTTTTTTTTTTTAAAACACAATTTTATATATTTGTCTTTCAACAGAGAATTTATTTATTTAATTTTCTCTTTATAATTTAATTTTTTTTTTATTTTATCATATACACACTTGTCCATATAAATATTTAAAATTCACAACTCTTTTTTCATCTTAGTAAATATATTTTCTAATTTTTTTTATATATCACATTTTTATTTTTAAATATAACTCTTTTTTATTATTAAATTTATCATATAATCATATAAAAATTAAATGGACGAATTATGTCAACCTATTGCTTCTCATCAAGAGCCTGAAGGAACTATAGAAAAAGTGGCCCCAGTCGTTTCTCAAAAAACAATTGATCCAACTTCGATGAGTTTTGTTTATCATTGGATGTTTTCCGTGATGGCTTCAGTTTTAAGTATCAACAACAACAACAACAACAACAACAACAACAACAACAATGATAAAATATTAAATATAGAGAATAGTAATAGTATAATAATTTCAAGTGATGATTGTGAATATAAAGATGATAATAATGAAAATGTTTGTGATGAAAATTCTCAAACTTCATCAAATCTTAACATCAACATTAATAATAACAACAATTGTAAAAAAGAAATTAATTTAAAAAATAACAATAGTAATAATAATCAACAACAACCATCATTTTTCCCATTAAGTAATCAAAATGGTGTTTTTACAAATCATAATCAAACAATCAAGAAAACATTAATACTTGATTTAGATGAAACACTAGTACATTCTACTTTAAAACCAGTAAACAATCATCATTTAACAGTTAAAGTTCTCATTGAAGATGTCGATTGTACATTTTATGTTATTAAAAGACCACATGTAGATTATTTTATTGAAAAAGTTTCTCAATGGTACGATGTAGTTATTTTCACAGCCAGTATGCAACAATATGCTGATCCATTACTCGATCAATTGGATCAAAATAGACTTTTTAAAAAAAGATTATTTAGAGATGTATGTATTAATTGTTTTTTTTTTTTTTTTTTTCTATTGGAATATTTTTAATAACACAAATATAATTAAAAACAATAGTCTTGTCTTGAAAAAGATGGTAATTTTATTAAAGATTTAACAATGATTGATCAAGATCTAACTTCAACTATTATTATCGATAACTCTCCAATTGCATATTCCAATAACCTCGAAAACGCTGTACCAATCGATAATTGGATGGGCGATAATCCCACTGATGATTCTCTTTTAAATTTACTTCCTTTCCTTGAAGTATTAAGATTTGTAAATGATGTTAGATCTATTCTTTCTTTACGTTTAGTAAATAATAATGGATATACTGGTAACCAACAATAATAACAACACAATAATATTTTCTTTTTTTT